>JAVYIG010000702.1:210849-476847 GCA_035222895.1 Strongylocentrotus droebachiensis
GGTGGGGGGGGGGGGGGGAGAACTGGTGGTAGTGTAGGCTAAGTACATGGTTTCCAAGTGAAGAGAAAGAGAAGAAGGAGAGGGATGAGAAAAGATGAATGAGAAGGATTATCCTGCAGGTAGAGATAGAATCAACCCATCCTTTTGTTAATAGTTTCATTATAATTGAGCTGCAAATTAAAGTAGCATATATCCAGCCACCAAGAACAAGTAGAAATCTGTTATTAGAAGCTTAATCTTAATGTGTAATCTGAATGTTTAATCTAATAAATGATTGACCTTGTGTTATTTGTAACATTTTGTAAAGAAGAGTTTTATTGCCAAGTTGTGGCATAAGGGTAGAAAGGTTAGAGCAATAATTGTCCTTGGTTATTTGAAATAGAAACTGTAGAGCAACTTTACCCTTGTTCGTCTTTAAAGCCACACTGTCCTACTTGTAGCTACTTGCTCCCTCTATATAGAAAACAATGCCTAATCGGTGACCATAGGTCCCCCATGATCCTCTTTTTCTTATGTTATTGAGAGCTGAGTTGATGAGATAACCACCTGTCCAGTGACCTTGCAGGGTGCTCTAATCCCTCCTATAAACTAGTACAGATAATCTTTAAAGTGTAGTTTACAATGTAGTTTTCTCATTTGTCATGTTTTTTCATGGGAGGGAGGGAGGAAGGGAAAGAGAGGGTGCGAGGGAGGGAGGGAGGGAGGGAGGGGGGAGGGGGAGGGAGGGAGGGAGGGAGGTAGTCCAGCCTCTGTACCGTTTTCGTTTAGCGCACCCAATCAGCTGATAAAATAACACACCCTCAACGTTGAAAGTAGACCTAGCCATTCCTCTAAATCTGGGTCCTGAATACGGTCCAGACGAATCTGCCATTCTCCCCCGGAATTCCGGGGGAGATTAACTCCGCCCACAAAGCTATACATGTTCGATGTACGCTGATTGGACGAAAAACCTGACAATCACTTTGGCGCATTACGTAATGTTCCGCCGCCGTCACGTAGCTACTATTCTTATTATAAGGATTCCATACTTATTTAAAAAAATTAGGGTGGAGTGTTTATTACGTTAATGCATTTCAAATGTTTCTATAAATAAAAAATCCTCTGTTTGTTGAAAGAAATTAAAGTTTGAAGATTGTGGAGCAAAACATGAACTGACTATTGCAAATTGAAAAGAAACTGAACTATAAATACTGACGTCCTGACGCCTGATATCGAGTTTACACAAACTGTGCTCTTCGGGTTGGCTGTATCGAGTTGGTTTTCTGAGATTTACATTTACATTTCATGATTTTTGGAACTGTTGTTATCATCGTTTGTTAACCATAATCTGTAAGAACGTCTGTGGATAATCATCATCGTTTTACGGAGGAGAAGATTGCCGAAGCTTTGAAATATGGAGCTATACGAAACTGGGACTGAATGACTCTCGAATCTAACATTTATTTATGTTTTATTTATTACAATGGATAAAACAGTGAAGGGTATTCCGATTCAGTTATAAGAACTGCTTTCCAACGGAGCCCTCCCTCACCACATGATACAATCAAAATCAGTCAACATAAAAACAAAACATGAATGAAAACATCAATACAATTCAATATATAAAAAAAAAAACATTTGTACATTTTGATTAAACTATACATGGAGCGCACATGAGATGCACGGCGAGAACCCCCCCGCCCCCCCCCCCCACAGTAATCAGATTGTCGTGTTTTTTTAAAGCATGTTAGAGAAATGTTACATTGTTTCTCGAAATTGTGACTTGCAATTCTGGACGGACAATGGCAATTTCCGGTGAATAAAAAGGATCATTTTTTTGTATTCTGTTTTAGGAAATGGTATTTGTCGAAGGTTTTGGTGCATGGTATATATGGCGAGCATTATATACGATAGGTCGCATAACATACAATGGGTCATCATATTACAATTAAAGTCACCAAAAACAATAGTGACAGAATTTGTGACAGAAAATACATCATTAATATTTTGTTATAGTATATTAAAGAAAAATTGAAGAGTTGCATCACTGGATGGATCTATATCTACAAAATAGGACTGCTTTGGTGCCTTTTTACTTCTAAACACATCAGTTCAATCTTGTGACATTCAGTCCAAATCCGTTCTTCTTAAGTAAGATATATTTCCCTTTATGGGGCAAGCCATTCCTCCTCCAACTAACCGGCCTCTATGTTTAACCACACTTATCCAGGCACATAATTGATTTGATTCATACAATGTCATCGTTTAACTATGTTTCGGACTAACTGAAAAAATCGTATGTATTATTTTGTCAAAAAATACTGAACATCGTTTACCTAAGTTAAGCTACTGATATTAACATGGGTAATTTCCATCCCTTTTCAATATGGAAATTCACCATTTCTTGTTTCTCCTACCCTTTACCTATATTTTGATCATATTTATCACAATTGCTTCCTGCATAATTATGTAGATGACTCATCATTTTAATGTCGGATCGGCGTGCGCTCTGCAACTAATAACGTTATAAAAACAACGAGACCTTACTTCGCGCACGGGGCTTTACAGCTGATTTATCAAAAACGCAATTAATAAAAAAAAACAAGAAAATATAGTAATTTGCAAGGCAATATATCATACAACCAGTTTGGGAGCACTTTTTACTCACAATTTTGAGGATATCTGCTCTCAAAATGTAGATTTCCAGACCCCTATCGGTAAGTTGATAATTTTTTGGAACGGACACAAAAATAATGACTGCAAAATTTACCGATCTTTTGTCAATATTTTCTCAATTTCGCACCCAATTCCAAAGAAAATGTCATATCTGGTTAATTTATGTTCCTCTTTCCACTATAGGCCTATATATTAGATTTTCGAAATCTTACCGATTTTTGAGATAGCGAATTACTGAGGGCACACGCGAACTATGGTCACACGTCCATACCTGTAAGGATTTTTATCAAGGGGGTGTTTAGAAATTGGATGGCATCGTTAATGTGACCCCGCGAGGTAGCGAAGCAACCGAACAGGAAAGTGGTCGGAGGGGGTAATTCCATCCAACGTCGTGAATTTCGATATCCTTGCTTTAAAAAACCTGTGGTTTTCCTGCATTTCAAGTTTTCAAGTTTGTTTGTTGTTGCTCTCTCCACATTTTACAGTATAGAGACATACATATGAAATAGAAATCATATAGCTATGGTAACGGTATATAATCAAGTTACAAAGAAACTCAATTCACAATGTCCGATTAAGTACGAGAGCCTATTCACATACAAGCTATGCTTTTTATTTAGGCTCCCCACATTTTACATTGTTTTACCTTGCCCGTTATATCTACATATTTTGAAATTTCGTACTTATTTTCCGTACATTATATTTGATTTGAAATCTTTAATTGTTTTTCTTCTTGTGTGAAATCTACTCTTATAAAATATACGCCTGTATAAAAATAAAAAATTGAAAGAATATAAACTGTTTTTCTGTAAAATGTGGAATAAATAAAACTTCAAGTAAAATGTGAGGAACCTATATTAAAAAATGGTGCTTGTGGATTATAGGTTCCTAATAAAAAATAGATATTGTAGATTATAGGCGTAGGAGCTTTCTTGAAGTTGGGGAAGGAGCGTTGACTCGGAAGCTCTCACCCTGAAATCACATCACCAGCGCGATGTGTGAAGTCCCTTTATGCTGGGGTCCAGGGGCCTTGGAAGCTCTGGGATCCTAGATTCTCTCCGGTGCAGTATAAGCCTTATTTTAGTGCATTTTATGACATTTTTTCAGAGCAATTTACAACCAATTTATGAATTTAAAAATACCAAATGGAAATTGTAGACATTATATGGGGAGTATAGCCATGTGAGATTATATAGGTTTTGTTCTTCGAGATTTAACAGTTTCCTCTTACCGTGGACAAGTGCCTTGCGGAGCAACTTCCAAAGTAGGGGGGCACCAACAAAAAGGGTACTTTACGGAAAAACGGGCACCTACAAAGGGAAACCTCAAAGCACAAGTATACAATTATTGCCATATTGTATCCCTACATTGTGATTAGATTATTAGGGATGATTTCATCGTTTGTTTCTCTCTTTAAATTGCCCAAGATACTGCTTAATCATCATACTTTGCAGTTGGGTGTGATGGTATGAACATGACTTTGTATTCGTGGAATTCTGTCACACTTAATGTGAACCCATTCCCCATACTTTGAACATACCGAAGAGCTTTTTGATTTCGTTTCACTGGCTTATACAACAAACACATGGATACTTGATGCCCATATCGAAACATGAAAATCAACATTGATTAAATAAAGAACAATATTACACCATTAAGATAAATGATGTAGAATATAACATCTATCATTATCATTGTTATTACTATCATTACTTTTTTTAAATCGTTTTTTGTTGTTGTTGTCATTGTTATCATTATTATTAATAATCCTATTATTATTCGCAATTTAGGTTTATTCCACCTTTTAATTGGAACATGAACTATGCTTTACGAACGTCAAAATAATCATGTCCAAGATAGATATAATTTACATATTCTTCTTCCTCCATCCGTCTCTTTCGTCCGCAGATATCTTTTCGTTCCTATTTTCACCACTTCCCACTCAATATATTGCCTCATAAAAGTCTAAGTGAATGAAACAAGGCAACACTTACAATACTGTTCACAGACTAGGTTTTCCGTTATAACATTAACATGAATAATGCTCTACAAAATAAGACTTATTTCTAAGCACGAATGGTTTATTATTTTAAGTCGAAGAGATTTTTTTCAACCGGGCACAAACCTTTCAGATTTAATAACGAATATCATGAGGCTCAATATTTCAGTATCGCATACTCTCTTAAGTTCTAAATCCTTCTTCAGACTTAAACTGTTTTAAGTATTTAAAGCTTCATTTAATCGAATATACGGTTAAAAGTTTTAATGAAAGTAAATTTTGCAAATAAATCATTTAGGACTTAAAAACTTCTCGTACAATCTGATTGATGTCACTTGCGCGCTCACAGCCAAAAGTAAATCGTATTGGATCATCCATTAGACTTTTTGCCGCTCTTTGCTCACTCTCTATAGATGGAAATAAAATAATAAGCCAAAAGAATTGGGAATAGGCCCACTCTTTTTCTTCTTAAACCACGAATGTCTTTCGTCCACTGATGTTCGTTCTTATTTTCCCCTCCCGACACCTAAAGTATTCCGACCCCCTGTTCAGATCATCATGTTCCCAAACAAGATTTCCCCTTTTCCCGTCCTTCGGGAAAAAAAAACACGTAAGAATGATATTAAAGGTAATACAAAGTTTTGGGAAATCATTTTTGAAAATTGGGTAGATAGTGAATCTTTACAATTTTGAGATATTTGGATGCCCCTGTGGATATATTATAAGCACTAAAAAAATTAGCCCCTTCTGTTCTCGAGAA
This sequence comes from Strongylocentrotus droebachiensis, assembly GCA_035222895.1. Lineage (NCBI taxonomy): Eukaryota > Metazoa > Echinodermata > Echinoidea > Camarodonta > Strongylocentrotidae > Strongylocentrotus > Strongylocentrotus droebachiensis. Next base: position 216,264 of record JAVYIG010000702.1, read on the forward strand.
AAATTGAATATAAAAATTTACCGGTGCTCCCGGTAAATTTTGATAAATTTCAAATAGCGCCTATGGCCGTCAATGGTAGTTGCGACCATGAAAATCTCAGAATATGTAATTGTGATATATAATTTCCAAACGGGAATAGCTAATCGGTCGATTTTAGTCAAGAAACATTGTTTCATAGCTAAATTAATATCTTGACCTTGAGAGGGAGCTATACAATATAAAGAGTTTAGTATTTATAATTTCATAACTTCAGACTCGATTGAGTCAACCGCGACAACGATCAATGAATATTGTAGGAACGCATATGCTTCCAATATTTTAATTTGAACAGAATTCATGACTCCATACCAAAACTTTGTAATACCTTTAATCTTGGTGGTCCAAATTCCTAATACTAGCTCAATATACCCCAAAGAAAATATGAAAGTTTGCCCCGTATAACAAATACATATAAATAAAATTTGTCTGTGGCTCATCATTCCAACGAGTACGAGTCATGAACGAAAGAGAATTGTATAGAGACATATTTATGTGCCATGTCAAATGCCTGAGCGTTTTTATGTTGAATTAAGTGACCTTCATATCATTATAATTGATAGTATCATTATTTCGTTAAACGAGGTACTTTAATAAAAGTCAACTATATAGGCCTATGATCATATAATATAATCAAAAATTATATAATAATTCTACCTTTATTCAACGGTTTACAAATCATTTCAACTTAATTGACAAATGCAGGAGACCACCATCTTAAATTTACTGCTGATTTATTCATGCAACGAGAGATAATGGCAGTGATTGCAAGTCAGAATCTTATTGAATTCAGACAAGAATACAGTTTGCATGCATGTGAAGAGATCAGGGAGTTGGGCTCCCTGGTAGTAGGCCAAACACCAGTAAGTGGCTAAAACCATGGACTTCCACCCAATGTGTTTTCCACTGCATCGGGGCAGTGCGTGTAGAGTTTCAGCATGGTCCAAGGTTTCAGGCAGGGCTGACCTAATCCTAATACAAACAAAGCTCGACGATGTTACTAATGCATATTCATTGGGGCATAAGCGAAGGCACTACGTCAGCATACATTAGCGCGAACTTTTGACCCCCGACACTGGCAGATTCGTCTGGACGTTCATGTGGACGGAAATTTGGGGATTGCGCGATCAGTGGAGAGACCGCGATGTGTGTGGGGGATAAAAAGAACGAACGGACTGAATCTGGACTAGGAGGGAGGGGGAGGGAGGGAGGGAGGGGAGGGAGGGAGGGGGAGGGAGGGAGGGAGGGAGGGGAAGGGAGGGAGGGGGGAGGGGAGGGAGGGAGGGAGAGATGAATATTGATAAAGGGAGACTCAAAGGGAAAGTGAAAACAGAAAGAACAAAGAGTGATGGAGGATTGGGGAGCAGGAGGCGGAAAGGGAAAGATCCTAGGAAAACAGCAGGGGAAAGGGGGAGGTGAAAGGGGAATGAAATTTGTTTTTTGTAAAGCAATATTAAATTCATTGTCAAGGCTGACTGGCTGAGAAATGGCCTTCCTAATTGATCTTAATTGCATCGTCCCTCCTCGACACCATTATTAATCAATTAGCCTACTTATTACTTAACTTCTTGTGGAAATCCTGCTATACTATAATAAAGTTGTGAGATCCTGACAAGCAGCAGATCCTTAACTCAGAAAGGAAAATAAAGACCAAAGAGTAAAATTGAGTATTATAAATATGTATCAAAGTTTTCTTCTTTTGAGATGATTCCTACTAGGAATTAACAAGAAAAATCATTATTATCATTCAATCTCCTTGGTCTCTAGCTTTAATGATTAATTTCCTCTTTTCACCTCTCCAAGGGCGTGTTTATGCTTCACTTTTGAAGGTAGAATGAGCGATTTGTAACGCTCATCGTAAACGCTCATCGTAATCGCAGTTCCATGGTGTACTGTTTATGCTCACTTCTCCAGGCAATTCTCCCTGTGTGGCCTTAATTGGTCTTCCAGCTGGATTCGCAAACCTTCACTGTGCATGATACGTAGACCCACTAGTGCGTTGACCCCATTTAAACGCGTTTACAAATTGTAAACGCATCTTTTTGTGAGTTTACGATCGGCGATCCTGATCGGCGTTTTTCGGTGATTCTACAAAAGTGAGCATGGACGCAACCATGTTTTAAACTAAACGCGTAACAGATGCCTGATTCTGGCCAGAAAAAGTGAAGCATAAACACGCCCCAAATCAGATACAGACACCAGATATGTACAGTGTCAGAATGACCTGAAATGAAGAGTAATACAGGTTAAAGTCAAATAATTTTAGGTCATTATATATAACATGATGATAATGTCTGCAATAAATATTACCTGTCACCTTTTTTTCTGTAAATAGTAGAAAGCTTGATTCATTGATTGCAAAAATCCAAGTTTTGTTCATATTGTTAAAAAACTATATTGTGATAATGTTCTTCTCTAGATCTTAACCTGATTTTTTACATGAGTATGGACAAAACCAAAATATTTCAGGCCCTCAATTTTGTTACTTTTGTGAACTCATTTTAGATGAAAGTGGACAATTTCTCTAATTAGCGATTTATTGTGAAAGGCTTTTCATAATTGTATGAAATCTATAAGAAATAGTTACCCAGTGCATACCTCAGTGGTCTCCATGACTGTAGATCTATACTCTTTTAACTTATGATTGAAAAAGATGGGTACATTTGGGAATGGAGAAATCCCATTGTTGTAACATTAAAGGGCAATACAGGGATTTCCACAGGGATTACTCTCAAAACTTGTAAAAGTGCCAAAATGTTGTGAAAGATTATGATTGAAAACTTTCCTAATGTAAATTAGGAATGTTTCCTAATGTCCTAATGTAAGGTGGCAAATATCATCTAATAGTAAATTACAGTCACTTTTCTTTTCAAATTTGAATTTTGCAACTGGCAGAGTTTCATTCACCTCATTAATTGTGTACAAAATGGGGGCTTCAATTTTCACTCCCAGAGAAATGAAATTTAGCACATATACTTTCATAAACTCATCTTGCTGCTGAATTAAAATAAATAAATGTTGACATATTAAAGTTGTTAGGGCTTGCAAATCCCTGAACTGTTATCCTTTACCTGCTATTTTTCTTAGCATAATTATAGACAGTGGGGACGGGGGAAACCTTATTTCATGTGCACAACATGATTTACTTCAGTGTGTTTTACTGGGACAGGGTTTATTCATAGGGCGCAAAATAGTTCACCACAGGGTCACGTTTTCGGTGTCCCCTAGACACCCCTTACCTGCTTGTTTGGGTGAGTGCCCCCCTCAACCCCTCCCCTAGGTCAGGTTTTCAAGGTCCCCCAGGCACCCATTTCTCTTCATGGTGCAGTTGCCCCCTCCCAAGGGTAAGTCTTTTGAAACCCCAGGTACCCAAACACCTACTTTTCCAGCAGTGCCCCTGCCCCACCCCCTTTCCCAACCCCCATTTATAAATTCATGCATATACACTGAGAAGCTAACAGCTCTCATTTGAAACGCACCATCCCTATCATGTTGAATGCCCCCCTTATATACAGCAACTGTTCTGAATTAGTCATTCTTACCTGAGCATAAGGCATATGCAAGAAGGGATAATGTTTGTGGTTTTATTGTCAGTCCATTTTTTTTTGCACAACAGGGAAAATGAACTTGACTGTGCCACAAAGTTTCAAACAATAATGTTTAGTGTTCATTGCTTTTTATCTTGGTCCCCTGATAGCTCACTTACAGGCACTACATGCACATACTCTTTTTTGCAGTCAGGTAAAACAATCATTAAACATCAACATTCACTATTCAAGAATCTAGAAACAAGTATCCTTTTTAGTCTGAAAAAAAAGAAATATTAAAAATTCATGAAATTTAAACTGGGCAGTGAAGATGATAAGGGTATCCAAGTAAAAAGGTTTCATAATTTGATGCCTAAATATTTTCATATTTCTTGTGTAACACAAAAATAGGGTCACTGTAAGTCCCTAACATAATCAGTAAATTGTTTGTGATATGTTGAAGGTTAAAATTTCCTAATGTAGGCATGCAGGCATGAAGCCAACTTGATACGTGAATGTTGAGGATCAACTTGGGTATTTTTAAATATATCCTAAAATGTTAAAATTTATTCATTAAATTTCACATCCGTTTACACGATTTATTGGTTAACAAATGTAGATATTTCATCTCATTCTCTCTCCTTCTCAAATCCTTTAATGTATTACTATTTCATGATAAATTTATGTGTTTTATTGAATTCTTTGGATTGATTTTTACCCACAAAGTGCTTGTACATGTGGGTACAGTAGTTTTCATATCTAATGATATATACTGTGAAAGCTTGTCTTTCTTGTTAAAAACAAAACAAAGTAATGCTGATTGAGGTATATCATAAATACCAGTAATTCCATTGGATATTTTTCTTTTTGGTTTTATCACCATGAACGATGGGGGGGGGGGGGGGGGGGGGGTTTAATCCTTTGAAAATATGCACAAACTCAGAATTACACCCATTTAATTACATACATGTATATGTATAAATATAATTCTCTTTAATGGGGGACAGGGGTTGAATGAAATGTAAATTACAACTTTTTAAGTCTTGTAAATCAATTGTGATAGCGAACCATAATACCATGGGCAGATTATTGAAAATTAAGTATCCATAAGATATTTCCACCCACTTTGCTGTATTGTAAATGAATCCCTAGCAAGGGTATATGAGTGCAGGGTGCTATTTATAACACTCCTAGCAGCGATATCTTGCACCATAAGAAAGGGATAGAGAGCAGTCGGCCGCTGTCGATGGAAGGACTGTTTCCTGGATAATTTCCTCCGCAATAACTGGGGAAGGGGTGAGGGGGCCAGCCCCACCACGTCGAAGATGCTCTTCGGTCAAGGGGGATTAAAGTTCTTCCGCAGCACTGAAATAGCCATGTTTTGATGTGCCAGTAATTATACTCGTTTGAACATGTTAAGTCTGGTAGACAGCATTCAGGTAGATGTGAGAGAGAATGAGAATGAACTCATGTCTGATCAAACTGTCTGGGATGGATTAAGGGGTAGGTGATTAAATGAGTGCTGTGAGTAAGCTATACATGTACGTAGACTAATAAATATGAGAGAAATTAAGACTAAGGTGATTTGTGAGTAATGTATATAACAGCTCCATAGACTAATATATGAGAGAAATTAAGATTAAGGTGATTTGTGAGTAATATAACAGCTCCATAGACTAATATATTAGAGAAATTAAGACTAAGGTGATTTGTGAGTAATGTATATAACAGCTCTATAGACTAATATATGAGAGAAATGAAGATTAAGGTGATTTGTGAGTAATTTATATAACAGCTCCATAGACTAATATATGAGAGAAATGAAGATTAAGGTGATTTGTGAGTAATATAACAGCTCCATAGACTATGAGAGAAATTAAGACTAAGGTGATTTGTGAGTAATGTATATAACAGCTCCATAGACTAATATGAGAGAAATGAAGATTAGGTTGATTTGTGAGTAATTTATATAACAGCTCCATAGACTAATATATGAGAAAAATGAAGATTAAGGTGATTTGTGAGTAATTTATATATAAAAGCTACATAGACTAAAGTTTCAAAGACCTTGAAAAACAAGTTCATTTGGAAGAAAAAGCTTTTGCAATTAAGTTTGAGAAGTATGCTGTTACTGCAGAAACTTGTGGCTGATATTTATTATCAAACCTCATTACCGGTATATATTTTTTTAAATCCTGACTTATGTTGACTAACTTGACTTGTGTCACTGTCAAGCGATTATTTTTTTACAGCTGATAAGGTTGATTTTATGTTCTTTATGTTGTCATGATCAATTTCATCAACTTCTAGTGATAATTCCTCTAAATTATGTATCTTATAAACTGACATTCGTAGGAAAAGCAGAGCTTTCTCAAACATTTTCTCTACAAATCATGATGCTAGTGGATTTGACAATCTGGATTTATAAGCAAAGTAGTGAATATTATACTTTGTCTATACTTTTGTCACTTTTCTAATAAATGCCAATATTCCAGACAAACTTTATCCAACTTTAATATACATGTATTCCCTGCCCACATACCAATTCTATTTCCTGTTGAGCTTTATTATAATGAACATTGATGAATAAGGAATTAGCTCACAACCTTCAATTGAAAATTATTGGATTATTTTACACCTTCAAAAATGATGTAGAATCTATTCATTAAACTTAAGTTAAAGGCACTTTTTGATTTATTTTGGGCTTTGGCAAAAAATCAGTGTGACATCAATAAATGGCATGATCATCTAGCAAAAACAACCCACTGAAAGAGTCATTATGATTGATTAGAGCATACACACTCTATCTTAGAGGCAATTTGCAATTTGCGGTATACAAATATCTTATTATTATTTATTTTATATATAGATATATATGACATAAGATAACAGTGCACCCCTGAGTATTGTCATACTGGCCAACCCCTCTAAAAACTGAAGTTTTCCATCAATGTTTCAAAAGTGAAGCTGAGATGAAATTGCCAATAAACAAGAGACTTTAAAGATACTATGTCCCTTTTGCAGCCAACATCAAATTCTGTAGAACTTTGCAGGAATTACAATGGTCTGAAAATCAGACTATTACTTACTGGCTCTATAGCTCTTAAGACGATTATAAAACTTATAGTCGTTATTTTCCCACTTAAAGACATTTTCAAGCCCCCTTTTATTTAGGGAAGTTCTAAATTGGTATTTTCTTTCAAATGCCGTTGGAATTTAACCTTTTCATTTTTTTGGCCTGCAAATGGGACATAGTACCTTTAAAGCCTGTCTGTACTAGTTTGGCCAGGGGGATTAGACCTCCCTGTAAGGTCACTAACAGGTGGTTATCTTATCAAATCTGCTCTCAATTAACATAAGAAAAGGGGGACCATGGGGTACCAACAGGCACCGATTAGGCATTGTTTGCTATATAGGGCGCAAGTAGCTATAAGTAGTGCAGTGGGGCTTTAAACAACGAACTTTAGAGTCTACAATTTGGTTCAATTTTATGGAGTAAAAGAAGGGCCTAAAGTGTACATGGGGAATTCATGAGCTTTAAATATTACTTTGAATATTTTACAAAGGGCTTGTAAGTAAAGTTTTGTAGGATACAAGGAGACAGGAATGAGAGAGGATTTGGTGGAAGTGCTGCTCTGTTCCCTAGCGGAGCCTGTAGCTCAAGATTATGTCACCGTTTCTCTCCCTCCTCGCAACATTCGCCCGCGTATCTCACCATCTTGGCCACAGCCAGTTCCTCCCTGGTATTACGTGAATGCAGTCGCCATGGCAACAACATGATCGGGAATTGAAGATTTGGTAGTGCTGTGAGTAGGTGTATTCCGGTAATGTGATAAGGTATCGGGATGAGATCAGGTGACAATGATAAAGCGTATGTTTTTTCTGTCCGTTACATCATCGTGTTTCTTCCTCTTGGATTGGGCGCTTCTCTATTAGCCTGAACAAACTTGATCTTGAGGTATTAGACCAAACAGCACTTCTTGAGAAAAGAGTCGAGCAATCGATCCCTGCTAGCTTGAGGAGTTAGTGCTAACTACAGAGGACATGGACATTAGTACATCTTCACCAGCAAATTAGCCTGCTAATTGACCAAGTATTGTGTCTATTTCATGAACAAACTCTGGTTTGCTTTGTAGGCTAATGGCTCCATCTATGATCTAAATTACTAAGTGTGACCCCGCCCCCCCCCCCCCCACTCCGGGAACGGAGGGACTGCATTCATGTTCCCAAAATCTCTGGCTCGAAACAAAGAAAAAGATCTGCCCGTATTGACTTTACACACCGGACCTATGGGGGGTGCTGAAAAGGGAGGGCACATATAAGCGTACCCTAAATAACACTGAGTGTGGGGGGGGGGGGGGGGGGCGGGAGTGTGACAGTGACATTGTCCATCATTTGTTTGTCAACTGCCTATTAGATGAAGCTATTTGTCATCTGTCTAATATTCTTTTCGGTGGATCCCGGTGTCTAGATTTTGGAAATTGGAACACCCCCCCCCCACAACACCTTCACAAAAATCCTAGATTGGCTCCTGTCTTGGATTAGAATTAGCGGGCTATTTTGTAATAAGGGCTAGTGAAGAAGGGTCTATAATGATGTCGCCCTGGAAAGTCTCAACCCTCTTCATGTGTGTATGAATGTGTGTGAAAATGTGAAGAAGTCATGGTCTCGTACCCCTGCTGAAAGTGAAAAGTCCATAAATACTTCTGCCGTGCTAATTCGGTCCTCACGTGATGACAACACTCAGAAGAATGAACTTAATGAGGATAAACTGATCTTCAAGTTCTAGTCGGACTGTCAGAGAAATGTAGCATTGAAAGATTGAATGTATCATTCTAGCCCAAGTAGTTTTCCTGAAATGTACATAGCAAAATAATAAGGGAAAGTATTTTTAAAAGTCTGAGTAAGACAGAATGAATTCACTTTAAAGAATGATAAGTAGGTTTTCCCAACAATGGGCTTATACAAAAGAATGGAAATGAAACCTGGGAGGTGTTTCACAAAGATCCTAAGTCGAACTTATCTCTAAGTTGGACTTAAAAGTTATGGAAAGCCATTAGCATCCTTGAAAATATTTTGTAAAAGTTATTTTAAAAGGCATAAAATGTTGATTCAAATCATTCGTATTTTCTATTATCATGGGAGATTTCATGTTCTTGATGTGGAATTTATGGAAAGTCTAAAATACTTGATTTTTCGCTTTTGAATATATTTTATTTTAAAGGCCCACTGCACTACTGGTAGCTACTTGCGCCCTCTATATAACAAACAATGCCTAATCGGTGACCATTGGTCCCCCATGATCCTCTCTTTCTTATGTTAACTGAGAGCTGAGTTGATGAGATAACCACCTGTCCAGTGACCTTGTAGAGCGGTTTAATCCCTCCTGTAAACTACGGCAGATAAGCTTTAAGGCTACAAATGGCTCTCCATAACTTTTAAGTTCAAACTTAGAGTTAAGTTCGACTTAGAATCTTTGTGAAACACCCCCCAGGTTTGTTTAGAAAACATTTCATTGTGGATGAAAACGGGATCTGTCATTATGATGAGTAAGTAAGGACATAATATACCTCTTGGGTTTTCTGAACAGTTTGTGGCCTCCTCATTGTTGTAGCAAATGAGAGGACAGATGAAATGGTTAGGAAGGGTACAATGGGGAAACAAAAAGGGGTTCATAGAGTGGGGGGAGGGTCAGGAAGGAAAATGATGAGAAGAGAAGAGGCTGTATATTAGGAGAGAAAGAGACAAATACGGTGACAAATAGTAAGTTATGAGAAAATGCAGAGAAAGCAAGAAAAAGGAGAGAGAGAGAGAGAGAGAGAGAGACAGGGAGAGACAGAGCCAGACAGAGAGAGAGAGAGAGAGAGAGAGAGAGAGAGAGAGAGAGAGAGAGAAACAGACAGAAAGGAAGAGAGTGAGCTAGCAGGAAGGGGTATGTAAGATATAAAAATTAGAGAGACGCATCTGAAAGAGAAGATAGAGTTAAATATAGAGAGAAAGAGAGAGAGAGGAGGGGGGGGGGGGATGTTGCAGACTAAACTAGTGAGGACCATCCCATAGAGATAGACAGACATACAGAGAGGCAGGCAAAATACAGAGAGAGACACACAAATAGGTACACAGATATCTAGAGAAAAGAATCAGGCCCATCTGATGGAAGATACTTGTCAGTATCACTATAAAACTGTTGCTATATTTATAAATGAACATTGCTACCTTAATTATTCATTTAATAGTCCCTGTACAAAACTTAGCATGTACCAGTTATATCCCTGGGTCAATCAGGGACGACACTGCAGCTTAAACAATAGGGTTGAGCCAAAACTTCCTTATACTAAAGCTTAAGATCAAGGCCTCCTATTGCATGATGAGGGAGAAAGAGGTGTATAGAAATCTGTTTCGTCCGTGTCCTTGGTGGACCATTGAATTTAAATCTTTATCAAGGTTTATTAAGGGAGTTATCAGATCATACAGGGCTTTAACGTATAGGAAAATCTTATGGTCTTAGAAACAAATACCCCTTCTTCACATACCCTCAACCAAAGAATGTTATTGTTTATACAGCTATTGTGTAGTCATCACATCTTAATGTGGGCAGTCTTTTTATTTTAATATGGGTTTTGACAATTTTTTGGCAAGGTGTGATGGTTAAATGGGTTCTGTTTCCCCTCTGCATGTTATAGTAAATGTATGTTGTCGATGCATGTGTACATGTTGAATGTTTTTACAAGTTTTTTTGTATTTTTGGTGTATGTTTTCTTTAGAAAGGTGAGATTTTATGAGGGTTAGTTTTGATGATTTCCCCCTTTTAAAGAAGTCCAGTGTTATAGAAGATATTTGCTGGGCTAAATGAAACTCATTTGTAGAATGGGAACAACTTGTTCTGTCAAAATGGTATTATTTGTAAAATAATTTATGAATTTAAGGAAGATCACTGTTTGAAAATGAATTGTATTTTCTAAATTAATATTTCAAGTTTTAAACATGTCTCAGATAAGTGTTGTCGTTGTTTTTGTATTAATTGGGTTGATTAAAAATATGTCTGTTATATACATCATAGCCTAATGCTCTATTATGACTGGACGGTCAATATTAAACAGGAAGACATGGGTTAAAATGGTATCAACATATAATCCCACAGGCCTATTGTGTTACTTAGTCCTCTAGCCGTTAGAGGCATGAAGTTATTACAATCAATTAGGAAAATGAGTAAGAGTAAAGACGTGTCACATTTTGGAAAGTGAGTCGGGGCTGACCCTTCGTTTATTAATCCTTCACCTTTGTGGTAGGGAATGACTAAACAAACTATGATGTACATTCATTGGTGACAGTATACACAAACTCATTGCCAGACATGGTGTCTGGTGAACACCCCCTGTTAGCATGCATTGAATAGGCTTGTCTTCATCAGGTCGAGATTGACGAATATCTCGCTATTTGAACTATCGCGATATCAAATTATTTAGTTAATTTGCATCTTCATCAGCCCGAAGTTGCAAGTACCGGGATATTTGGTCGAGATAATCATCCCAAGATATCTTGGGCTAGTTTGCAAAATATCCCGCTATTTGTCTGATGCGACCAGCTTGAAGACTCGAAAATATGCGCGAACTCTGAGCAAAATATCTTGAGCTAATTTCTCAAGCTTGAGTTTCAAGTTTCGATGTCTTCTCGAGCTGATGAAGACGTGATTTGTAACTTTGGGATTATTTCCCAAATCAGAAATAGCGGGCTATTTGGCAATCTCGAGCCGATGAGGACAGGCCTAATATGAACCAGGTAAAAGATAAAAACGTTATTGACATCCGTCTTTGACCTTTCCCCTCAAGAATAACAACAACAAACAAAACTTTGTATATATATACATGTATATATATCTGTAAGGGAGCTTTATTTCTTTAGAGATAAAACCCTCTAAAACCAGAAACATTTGCAAATTTTAAATGATGGTATATTTGTTTCTTGGCAATTTTGTGTGTGCGTACATAGCAAGTTAATTTGGTGAATAGCAAAAACGAAAGATCAGTGCTGTAACAATTGAGATTCAAATATTTTTTGGCATGAAACTTTTGCAAAAATCAACCATTTCAGAATTTTTGAATGTTTCATCCACGCCAAATTGTCTTGTTGTAGTATAAATTATAAGGCAAACAAAAAAAAGTATATTCAAATATATATTAAAAAGGTGATAAATTAGACCAGACATATAATTTAAAAAATAGAGCATGGGAAAAATAATATTAATTCAATTAATAAATGTACATGCTTTTAAAGTGAAATAAAATGCTTGAGTGGAAAATATATAAATCTTCACATCATTTGCTAAGATTTGTCATTTTGTGATGTCATTTTGATGGTGATCTTTTAGACCGCGTGCACTTTTCTACCTTTAGGTTATAAGCCTGTCATTTGTCATTTTGTGATGCCATTTTGATGGTGATCTTTTAGACCGCGTGCACTTTTCTACCTTTTCTACCTTTAGGTTATAAGTTAACCAGATGAAAGGGGAGGGGGGGGGGGAGGAGCACAAACCAAACCACGACAATTATGAATATTTCCCTTTTCTGCAATTCAGATGTATTTATGGCTTTCATTTCCAGCATCCTGCTTGACGTATCACCTTCTTTCCGCTTCCCTATCCCACCTGTATCGCGATGACTAAGCCCCTGCAGAGATTAAAACTTTAAAACTTTCGCCTGGCAGTCTCTCGGGGGTGCGAGTGACTAGCCCCTGCCAAGCCTATTGGTAATCCAGTCATGGACGGACTTTTTCAATTGTGCTCAGGAGCAGATAGTCACCGAGAGTTATATTATATTCAGATACATGTATATAGTTTAAAAAGAGAGAGGGAGAGGGACAGAGAGAGAGAGAGAGAGAGAGAGGGGGGGGGGGGGGAAGGGATTGTGAAGGAAAGTGCAAAATTAATGTGAAGATTGGTTGAAACAAATAAGGAAGAGATAACATTTTATTATGGGATGTATATGATGATATATGGAATTTTATTTAAATTTATGTCACTTTAGAAACTTCAACTTGTACCCTTTGGCCCATATTCACAAAGGAGGTTTGTCGACAAACCTAGGTTTATGTGCGTCATATGATGCGTTTTGACGGGTAAAAACGTGTCATATGACGCACATAAACCTAGGTTTGTCGACAAACCTCCTTTGTGAATTCAGGCTTTTAGGTCTGCAGAGATATTTGTGAGATGCAGTGTAATGTTGAGATATTCCAAGTCTTGTGTAATGAGTTCCTATCTACTTTTGATATAGGCTTCCTTATTATTTGATATAGGTTTCCTTATTAGACATTGCATCAGTATGCCTACAAACGTTATATCTAAGAGATAAAGGTACAGAGGGAGGTAGCTGAGGAGAGGGAGAGACAGACGAAGAGAGAGAAAATGAGAGAGAGAGAGAGAGAGGGGGGGGGGGGATGGCGGGCAGGAGGGACAAGGAAAAGACGAATGGGGGGGGGGGGGTGAAAGATGTGAATACAAAATAGGAGGGGAAAGATAAAAGTTTAGGAGAAATAGAGCAGAGAGGGAGAGAAAGAGATAGAGAAAGAGAAAGAGAGGAAAGTACATGTAGATGGTAGACTGAGACAGTATTCACAAGTATACATAAAGTATAATTGCTAAACAAAACAACGGAATTCAATTGTATAGTGCACCAATGCTTGAATGTATAAACTTAAGGAACCCCAAGCATAGTTAGACACTACTAAGTGTGAACTGTAACAGCAATGAATTGTGGCAGGTAATTGCTCCTACCCAGTACCCTTCTTAATTCACACATCCATAGACTTGTTCTGAATCTATAAGACAACAGTCTTAATTAAACTGACCTCAGATTGGGATTACTTTCATTCATCTTGCTTGTCTCAACAACATTGAGGTACTACAAGTGACTGCTTCAACCCGGCTTTAATTAAAAGTGAATGAAACAAAATTTGTGTTTAAATCATACTCAGCTGCCAAGATTATCTGCTATTTTGAATGAACGATGACCTACACCTGATATTTGTTGTTGGGTATTAAAGGCACTGTTAAGTATTTTTTAAAGGTATCTTATGATTGATTTCTTTATAGATCCTCTTAACAATTCTTATGACAAATGTATCAGGCAATTTTATAGCAAGTGTAATGAGCTGTTACTTATCAAGATAACTTATCAAAACTCTCCAAAGAGTGATGTCTTTGTTTTATATATATATATATATATATATATATATATATGGTTATTTTTTGTGTTATATGATAATAAGAAACAAATACTTTATAGTGACTCTCTAAGTGTCATTTCAGACTATGCAACTGCGAAAGAAGAATCATATTCATTCTTTCATTTCAATCAAGTCTTCTGAAAAGGAACTGTGGTTGTTTGTGTAGTGTCCATTTAGTCACTGGTCCTTTTTCTATTTCATCAGAGGGTTTTTTCTTCTGGTTGAACACATTATATACTTTTACATTTTTTTGTTCATTTGTGTGAATTTGTTGAGCTCTTTCTATGGAATATCCCAGTAGTAGTTCAATTATTTGAGACAAAGAAGAAATGGTGATAAATGTGGGTCACGACAGAGAGAGATAAGGGAGAGAAGGAAAAGAAGGAGAGGGAGAGAGAGAGAGAGAGAGAGAGAGAGAGAGAGAGAGAGAGAGAGAGAGAGAGAAGGGATAGAAGGGGATGGGGTGAGAGAAATGGGTAGAAAGAGCATATATGAGGGGTGGGGGAGACGGAGAGAAAGAGAGACAAAATTATGTTTAATTTATGAAGATAAATTGGAGGGAATACCTGAGATGATTCATATCCATGTATCCTAAACAGTGATTGAGAAGGGCAGACTTAGTGGCCCACATATGTCAGAACTCGTACCCCCTCCACAGGGAGTTTCCTTCAAGAACCCTATGAACTGCCAAATAAAAACATATTTTGATATTGTATGGTGAAATGGCGGTCAAACGTTTGGAAAGCATGCAGATCTTTGTCCCAAACTGTGGATCTAAGAATTATCTCTTTCAATGTTATGGATGGAGGACACGGTATATGAATATCTTTTGTTTTCCCCTCTTGGAAAGTGCAATGTTTGTGTCTTGTCAGTATACAGTGGCGAATTTGATCTCATGTTTTGAATTTTTGACTCTTGTGTAGTCCTTCATATCACAAGGGACCCATTTGTAATCATGTTTTCCGTTTCAGGTACAGAAATGTCAAAGAAAATTATTCCATGCATGATTCCAGATTGCATTTTTAAATTTTAAATTTGATTTTTTTTGTCTGCCAAAAGCCAGGTAGGCATTGACTCATCCCCTTTTATACAGAATTAATTAAGACTTGTCATATATGATGCAGTAAACCACTGCAAAAAAAAAACAGCAACAGTGTTAATGAATGGCAACTGTGCATAAAAAAGGTCAGCGTATTCACTTAGCTCTGTGTTATAAGATACAGAATTGTGAAACATATTCATTTTATGTCATAATTTAAAAGAAACACAGAGGTTTTGCCACGTCATATCTAAACGAGGCCTCAGTGCCTTTCTGGCTTTTAACAGATGATTTCTTCTGCAGAGAGCCAGAAGGATCTTAATTCTGCATTAAAGGTAAAGACCAGTTATGGTCATGCGATTGAATTGTGAAAGAAACGTTGTGGAATTGATCAGAAAAGGTTGATCATCTAGCATCTAGCATCTGCAAGGTTCTGGAATCATCAAAATGATAAGAAATTTGGCCCATTCTTCGTAAAGTTACAAGCACTATACACAGAAAGATGTATATGGGACTACCCTATATCTCTCACAGGACCATGAGAGAAACAAATTTACCAAATATATGAATTATTAGGCGGTTTCCCGGCAAATTTTTTATCATCATGTATTAGTCAAAACATATTCTTTCACATGATTGGTAATGAGAGCTTCCATTTCATTTTTTGAAATTGGGGCGTTACCAATACTGGTCTTTACCTTTAAATGATTTGAGTGAATACCCTTTTTTTTTTATCTGATATGAATCATTATGTATTTATACAAACTTGACAATACTATTACCGTACCTACTTCTTTCAATGTTTTTCCCTTCTCTTTTCTTCAACATTTCCTTTCTTTTCTCTCTCTATACCCAGGGTACTGTGTTTACCTTAGCCAGAATGACAGGGGTAAGTTAAGACAATGGATGTAATAATCATCATGTCATGCAAATTCATTGCTTTTATTAAGACATTTCCATAGATATTTCATTATGGTTCACAAAACGATCGGTATCCATGTATTACCATTCATTTCATAATCAAGCGCTTTTGCCAATGTCCAGTGGTGCATGATGTGATGCCAACATCAGTGAATTTATGCTTTGTCATCTGAATGGCTTGTCATTAGTTTCGATAATATAAATCAAGTAGTAGTTTTCATAATTCCAAACATCATTGCAGGCACAAGAATATCGTAATATTTTGCTGATTCTGTCATTTACTTTGTTGTGCATATTCATAATAATAATACGAAAAATTTATATAGCGCTTGTGACATAAAAGTTTCATATTCATACGTTATCACGGCATAGTGGATCTCTTAATGGTAGGCTACCATTATCAAACATTATCGCAGACATGTATAATTATGTGAAGTTAAGATGTATGCAGTTGTTGAGGGTATGGGTATACCGTTCTGAATAGAGATTGAATATGGATGCCCTATAATTCTTGCCCTACAAAAATTGTTCCTATTTCAACTGTTACTCACTCACTCAAAGCAGTTACAGTGTTAAGTAAGTACTGTTGATATAAGTCATGGATTTATGGGAATTGACATGTAAACTGCCAAATCATGATTCTCTCTGTATGACAAGTTCAATATGTTCAGATGGTGAGCTTTCTTGTAATGCCTTGAATTAATGGTGAAGGCCAACTGATGTTTCAACTTTGAGTGGACAGAGATATAGATAGATAGAGAGAGGGAGAGAGAGAGAGAGACAGACAGAGAAACAGAGAAAGACAGACATACATATAGAGAGAGAGACAGAGAGAGAGATAGAGATAGAGATAAATAGATGGAGAGAGAGAGAGAGAGAGAGATGGGGGGGGGGGGGGGGGGGGGTCATTACAAGATTGAATAAAAAAGCAACTGGACTTGAATTAAACATTTTGTAAAAAACAGAAAGGAGATAAGAATAGATGAATGGAAACGGACAAGGTGAGAGAGAGAGAAAGATAGATAATAAAAGGAGGAGAGGAGGAAGAGGAAAAGAAATTATTACAAGATTATCGTTTACACATTAAAAATAACGATAGGAATTATATTTGAACAGAAAGAAGATAGTAGAAATGATAATGAAGTTAATTAAAAAAGAATAAAGAAGTAGAAGGACAACGAAGAGAAATAAGTAATTAACAATAAGGATAGGTAGAGAGAGAGAGAGAGAGAGAGAGAGAGAGTATATGTGTGTGTGTGTGTGTGTGTGTGTGGAGTGTGTGTGAGAGAAAGAGAGAGAGAAGAAGAGAGGGAGGCATTTCCAAAACAACTCCAGATTTTGTTCTCTGGGAAACTGTCCAGGATACAGATATTAAAATTAGTTTTGAAGGAAACACCTCCCTTCCCCAAGGACAGGGGCAAGGGCAGCCCTCTCACTGTGACCTCTTGTCCCTTCCATAGTCTTCCCCAATAATCTACTCGCATCATGGGCTGGACATGTGTGTTGTGTTTCTGGTAGGAGGGAACAAGTACATTGTAGCTAACCCATCATTAATTATTAGCAATTTAGCAATTTAGCCAGTGCATGGTGAGCTGAAATGTGCTTTGAAGATGTAGCCAAAGTAATTTATAAAAAGTTCAAAACTTTAGTATGAATAGTGCTTGAAAGAAAACTGCAATTAGAGTTATTTTTAGTAAAAATTTGTATTGCTGATCATTTGTTTTTGATTATCTTCGAGAATATGTATTAGTAAAATGTATACTATTCGATATTTAACCCATCATTATTTAGACAGTGCATGGTGAACTGATATGTGGTTTGAAGATGTAGCAACAACAACAAAAAATCAAAACGTTAGTATATAGTGCTTGAAAGAAAACTGTGATCAGAGTTATTTTGAGTACAAGTTCTAAAACTTGATCATTTGTTTATGATCATCTTCAATAATGCGTAGAGGTAAAATGTTTACTATTTCGAATGGTTAACCCATCATTAGAACATTCTACAACAGAAAAACAAAAATAATATTGTGGTTTATAGGTTCATAGCTTTTATTTTTACATAAACATTTTATTGAAAAAAGACTTCTGCTAAATGTTAAATTATTTAGATATACAGGATGCATGGTCAATTATAGTACAAATTTGATTTCAATTGGGAGATTGTAATGGATGTGGATGATGGTGTAATTTACTTGAACAAAAATAGGAATCTGAAAACATAAGATCAAAGCAGGCTCGTAAATAACTAAAGTAATTGAAATGGCAGTAATGGTTTTTCAAAAAGCTTGATGGGAATATAAGGGAAAATGGAGAGTAAAAAGAGTGCATAGGTCTAGCTGTGTAGTATGGATGTGATCATCAAGTGATGACACATAACGTCCAAAACTTTGTCTCTGCCCCACCCCTTGTCACATCCTGATCCAGAGATTGGTTCGCTCTAAAGATAGATCATCAATATTTATCCTGAGGAGGAAAACTGAGAAAATAACAAGAAAATTAAGGGAAAGGCTTTGTGAGAAAAAGAAAATGTGAAATTTGACATGAATAATATTATTTTCTGAATGAAAGTGAGAAAATAACAAGAAAAATGAGGGGAAATGTTTTTTTCTTCTTAGCGATTAAGTTGGATTAGAAAGAATTTATTGAAACCTATGGTTGGGATAAGTGGGAAAATGTGAAATTTGACGGGAATGACATTATTTTTATGAATGAAATGAAAGGAACTGTACCGATGCGAGACATGAAGATTTATGTCTGGTATATATTTTTTTGGTTTACATGTTTTTAAAGATTCCTTGGAGAATATATATCGGTAGTACTTTTTCTTGGTAGTCACTTAATAATTTTGTTTTGGGTCATTGTAGTTTAAACAGGTAATAGTTAATTTTAAAGTCTGTTTGAATGGAAGGAAATATTCTGAAAATAGACAGGGCTAGTTAAAAGCAAGGTCTGTTGGCCTTTAAAAGCTAACTAATTCTTCCTTTTAACGCTTTATAGAACAAGAGCAAGTTATTTGTAGATCGGTGCTGCTTGTGACTATTTGTGTCTTGGGATCACAGGACTTGCTCTCGTCAATGTTCAAATCTGATCCTGCAGGTTTATTTTAAAAGCGACATGAATGATTCCTTCACCATGGGCATTTCCACCTCTCCCTAATACTTCAAAGTTCACAAGGCAATTATAAAGCAAGTCCATGTTGGTGCATTGTATGGACTGCCTTGTATGGAGTACGGGTAGTACTACAGTGTATGTCTAAATTTGAAGCACTTTATGGAATCAACATTAGCCGCATTTACACTAGCAAAAATTGTGGTTTTTCTAACATTCCTGTGTTTCGTTGAATGTTGCTAAGCAACTACCCATAAACACAACAAAAACTTCACCTCTGGAGTGTGGCAGAAACTTTAAAGGTTTATGCAGTCACAAAACACCATTGAATCATTCCGGTTTTTGGTCTCATGACTCTCATCGCTTTGGTGGTAACGTATGTAAGGCAGCAACAAGTGAAGCATACACACAACTCACCAGAACAAAAATTAATAAACACAGATGGATTCTAATGGGTTTTTCCAGTAAGTGTAGATACCAGTAAAAAAAAATAGTGATGGTTTTTCAATTTGTTTTGGGGCTTGGTAAATAGGCCTATTGTGGAAACTTTGGAAATTTGAAAAAGTTGTTTCAATTAAATTATTAAAATTAAAATAAAAATCATAACGTTTGCAATCAAATAGGTAGTAGAATGTGATGGTGAATTAGTGTTTCACACTAAAATAAAAATCAGATTTCATTTATCGGGATGTTTCATAAACATAAATACACACAAAAAATGTGGAGGTTGGTCATGGCATACAGAATACTTTGATTATACCCTTCATAGGTGCAATGTATCACCATGCAGTCAGCTTTTAGATACCTTTTTGAGTATTGATCTTGTAGAGGATGTTCTCCCCGGTCTAGCTAGTATTACTTGCTTTTTGGACTAAATCATTCTTTCTGTGAATTAGATGGCCGAATGATTAGTCCAGCGATGGGCTCATGAGATCATTTCCCTTGGTTTAATCTTTTTAATTAATGTGGGTAAGGTGCCAATTATCCCATCACTACATCAATTACAGGTGCTATAGCTGCACAAAAATGTGTGGAAGTGTGCAAGAAAGGTGAAGGAAAGCCCAGATGGTGTGACTGATATCTTGTTATCAATAGGTCCGTTCATATTAAGTGCTGTCATTACACTTGTATACATCAGTGAAGGTTTTTCATTGGACAATATTTGAACCGTAATAATACTGAAATATTCATTCATAAATGCTGCTGTAATATTTCACTATGATTTTGCTTTGCATTATTATAGGATTATAATATGATTGTTGCGGTATTAATACAAGACAAGATATTATTATTATTATTATCATTATTATTATCATTATTATTGTTGTTATTAACATTATTATTATTATAATTAATATTATCATGATTGAAAATGAGGGTTATATTTTAAGAATACTATTGCACTTTTTTGTAGAGTTATTGAAAGAGGACCAACAAGAATCAACACATTTAAAACGTTTAGATTTCAGAACAGGTGCACAAACTTCTAGACAAGCTAAGTAAGATGCACTCAATTTCAAATATGTTTTTTAATTTAATAAACATGTCTGGGCTGGTCTTAAAGGGAGACAGGTGAGAGAGGGCAATTAGAGGAGAGACTACAGAGAGAGAGAGAGACAGAGAGAGACAGAGAGAGACAGAGAGAGACAGAGAGACAGAGAGAGAGAGAGACAGACAGAGAGAGACACACACATAGAGGGAGACAGAGAGAGACAGAGAGAGAGAGAGAGATATAGACAGAGAGAGACACACACATAGAGGGAGACAGAGAGAGACAGAGAGAGAGAGAGAGAGAGAGAGAGAGAGAGGGGGACAGATAAGGAGAGAGAGAGAGAGAGGATCGAGGAGGAGAGAGAAACACAGGGGATGGTGGATGGATAGAGACAAAGAGGGATGTAATGGAGAGAGGAAGCAAGAGAGTGAGAAAAAATGAACTCAATGAGAAAGTTGCTAGTTTAATGGATCTTTAATGCTAAAGATACACATAAACTGGTGATTTATGTTATGCATTAAAAAAGATGAATACAGAACATGAACATTTTTACCCGATATGATTCCGAATAGAAAGGTATGCTCCTAATAGTCTGGGGAAGCCATTGCCTGTAAGAAAACATATTGCTTTTGTTATACTTATGATGCAAGTATATTTCCAGAAAAAGCAAGAACTAGTCTTTTCTCTTGTGTACTGTTCTTGTTGGAGCAAATGTTGGATCACCCAGGTGAAAGTTATTAGGGAGGGGCCAGGTGTTGGACAGACATTGTGAAAAGAAAGCGAAGGAAGGGAGAGAGGAAATGAGGTAATAGACTGGCCTACATGATAGTAAAACATGGAGAGATTGAGAAAGAGAGAGAAATAGAGATAGAAAGAAGAAAAATAAAATGAGATTATGAAGTATTTATAAGCTTTAAACAAAAAGTTACCCCAACCTCCATTATGCCCCCCCCCCCCCCCAAAAAAAAAGAAAAAAAAAGAAAGAAAAAGAATAAAGGAAGATGCAGGTTAATTACCCAGTGGAGTGAGGGGGAAACAGAAGATAGAGAGAGAGAGAGAGAGAGAGTGAGAAAAGGAGGGAGGGAAAATGGAAGAGAGACGAAGAGACAGGCAGACAGACAGAGAAACAGGGAGAGAGAAAGAGAGAGAGAGAGAGAGAGAGAGAGAGGGCCTATCCCCTGCGCTTCGTCACGTCTCCGGCTCACAGCTCCGAAAGCCTCATTCTCATATGCTAAAGTAAAGAGATTTACTAGGGTGATGAAGGGAGAGGGCCGGAGAGAGAGACTGAAGACAGTATGATAGAAGAAGATTGCTGTACAGTATAGGAGAGAAGTTAATGGGAGATAACTATAAGATAATTTGTGATAGGGTAAGAGCAGGTGAGAGAAAGACAGACGGACGAAGTATAGGAAAAAGAGAGAGAGAGAGAGAGAGAGAGAAAGAGAGACAGACAGAGGAAAGAAGTGCTGGAAGGAAGTAATAGGCTAGGAGGGGGCTAGTTTAGTTGACATGCATGTCACCCATGAGACCCCCTTGGCTCAATTTAGACCAGACATTGATGTTTGGGGTCTGTTGAGTGAGTACAGACGGCCAGACCGATCCGAGGGCTTAATTTCTGGCGGACACTGGATTTCTTATTTTTTATTTTAATATCATTTTGGAAAAATTAATCATGGCGAGGAGGAGAACCTATGTCCATCAAGTCATTCTTAACTCCTTGAAAGCTGTTGGGGTAAGTTTTAGCCATAGATTAACGAAGATCTCTAGAATGCAAAAAGTTTTTGTTGAGTAATCAAGTAGGATGTATAAACTACATGCCATATGCTTTCCATTCATGTATGTCTTACTCATGTGTTCTACATTTATTTGTGTACAATATGTGTATTTTTCATCAATTGGGATAGGTTTTATCATGTTAATAGTGACTAACTTCATTTTCTGTTCATAAAGGATTACCTTTTTGAAATCAACATACTTTAGCACATTCTGTAAAAAAGAGTACATCTCTTCACTATCTTAGGTTTTAAGTGCAAAACAAGTCAAAAAAGCTCATTACCTTTTAATATATGTTCACTCTGTTTAATGCAGAACAAGATTTCATTGTCAGATTTTGTATCTGTCATGTCAGCTATATGTGTATGTATATGTATCTATTCTTATATTGTATATATACTTTTTAAAGTGCTTTTACTTTCATTGTTATTTAATTGTTTTTAAAGAGATCTGAAACAAACTGAATTAATAAATGGACAAAATTGGAAGATGCAATAGTTGTTTCATGTTTTAGGAAAGGCAACAAGGGAGTAACTATTTGATGAATTCATGCATTATACAGTATATTTCCATTGTATTCCATTTCCTTTTGAACCTGAGTAGTTGTAGAATAGAACAGGTTTAGGTCTTCAGAATGAGGTCTTTATCATGTGATATCTCTTCATCATTTACAAGTGGAAATCAGTCAATTCTTTTGAGAATTGCTGAATAATTTCGGACAGCGAGTGGAATATTTGCAGGTCAGACAGAGTATGATTTGATTTGATGAAGCCAGAGGTCATTTGGTGACCTGTATTTCAGGACACAGGGAGGGGTAAATTCTCTGTTCCGTCATCATTCCCTATTTATCAAGTAAAGTCCACTTTAATCTCCTAGAGGACCTGGGGAGTGTTTCACAAAGACTAAGATCGACTTTAACTTGGACTTAAATATGAAAGGCCGTTCATGCCACTCTTTGATCTCACCATTTACTGGCATTGGTCTCTCAAGGGATGTACAAATCATAGTAAAACATCTACAGAATGTATATTTTTTGATAATTCGTTATTGATGGAAAATATATTATCTAAAGATCATAATGGTGAGAGCAAACAGTGGCATGAATGGCCTGCCATATTTAAGTCCAACTTAAATTTGATCTTACTCTTTGCGAAACAATCCCCAGGTCTGTGCCACGATTAAATAAAAAATGAACATTAACAAGAACAATTTGTGACTTGTAATGCTTTGTTTTCTTGTAGAAAAGGGCATAATTTGTGACTTCTAATGCTTGGTTTTCTTGTAGAAATGGGCATAATTTGTGATTTGCAATGCTTGGTTTTCTTGTAGAAATTGGCATAATTTGTGATTTGTAATGCTTTGTTTTCTTGTAGAAAAGGGCATAATTTGTGACTTGTAATGCTTTGTTTTCCTGTAGAAAAGGGCATAATTTGTGACTTGTAATGCTTTGTTTTCCTGTAGAAAAGGGCATAATTTGTGACTTGTAATGCTTTGTTTTCTTGTAGAAATTGGCATAATTTGTGATTTGTAATGCTTTGTTTTCTTGTAGAAAAGGGCATAATTTGTGACTTGTAATGCTTTGTTTTCCTGTAGAAAAGGGCATAATTTGTGATTTGTAATGCTTTGAAACAGGCAAATATTTTGTCTTGTAATTCTTTGTTTTCTTGTAGAAAAGGGCACATATGCCAATCATAATTTATATAATACTGTCAGTGTGTCAGTATAGGAATGAATTTGGTGTAAATTTACTGCTTCTATCTGAGGAAGAAAACAATTTAAAAAAAGTTTTCAACGCATAATTAACCTCTAATATTCTTAGGTCATAAGGGGTTAGGATGGTTCTGTATGACACTATGTTCTTTATCATTCAGTTTACGTATATGTGGAGCCTTGTATTGCCATCTTACCACCTTGCCATCATGTGCTGGTCATGAATTCCTTCGTCATCACAAGGGATACATCCTAGAAATGTATTCTGTCAGTTTAACTATTTCAATTTTTTTTTTGTATTAATGAGGTCTGTTTCTCTATCGATGGAGCAGAATGTTTTAGGGAATAGCAAACTTAAAATGAGCTTTTTAAAGACGACAGAATGTTCTCAGCTGGGAGTCATTTGGGCGTTGACTCTATCATTTTGCATTATGTTATCATCATTTTGGTTTTCAGCACATGATATTCTAAAGGTCATGCATGTTCAAAATGTTGGTGAAGTGCAAGTTTATATACAATGAACAACTAAATTATTCAAATCCCTTGTAATTTGTGTTTTTCGCAACTCAAGGATAAAAGATGGACTGTTTTTTTTTGTTTTTTTTGTAAAATAACCATTTCAGGTCTTCTTTATTTTTTCTTCATAATAATATAAACATATTTACATTTTTAGCATTTGCCTCCATTTCTGAAGAGATATACATGGTTTTCTAATATTTTCTTCTATTTGTAAACGATAAATTAATAGGTAAATAAAAATATGAAGAAGTCTCTTTTTAGATGTTTTCTTTTTAGATTCTTTTCCAACAAAACTTTTGTAAATAGTAAAAAGTGCATAATTCAGAATAATATCAACATCTTTTTCCTTCTTTGAATTAAAATCAATACCAAACAATAGATGACATGGTTTGAAATTAAAATTAGACATGAAATATTTCTTTATAGTCCTTTCAACTTCATTCCAAAACATACTGACTTCGTTACAAAAAAAGAACATGTGCATACAATCACCTGTCTTATTACAATAATAACATTTATCATTGGCATTAATTTTCCATTTAAACAAATTATATGGTATTGCTAAAAATATTATACATGAATTTGAAATTGAAATTAATTAGTAAGCTTTTTTTTTTTCCTGTTTAGCTTAAATAACCAAACATCCGACCATACAGGTATATATTCAGCTTCCGAAGTATTATGCCAAAATTCTTCTGCTCTAGATTTTTCAATTTTTGTTTTAATTAACTCTTGATATATTCTTTTAACTGTCAACTGTCTAACCGAAATTATGTCTTCAATCAATTTTATATCGTTATATTCAAACGCTTTGGCCCGAATTCACAAAGCAAGGTTTGAGCTCAGACCAAGGTTTGAGGTCAAACCTCCTTTTGTTTCGCCAAACCTCCTTTTGTTATTTACAAACCTGGTTTGTAAATAACAAAAGGAGGTTTGAGCTCAAACCCGGTCTGAGCTCAAACCTTGCTTTGTGAATTCGGGCCTGTGGGTCTAAATTTCATATACTCCCTATGTTCTACATTCATATCTGCAATTACTAACATATTCCCTAGTGATTGAATCGCTCTTCTAATACGTGCATATTGACTATACCACCTTCCATCCTTAAATAATATTTTCGCACTTAACTCATTAACTGGTAGAAAACCTTTACCATCCATTAAATCCCCAACAAACAAAATGTCAGAATTTATCCAATGCCTATAAAAAAGCATTTTCTTTTTATACGTTACATTTATATTCAGCCAAATCATTTCCCTACGATAGCTGTCAAAATTACATGATCGATACAAGAAAAATGTCATAATTAAATTATAGTAGAAATGAGGCATCTTGTTCTCCAGAAAATTTGCGTTTTTTATACTATATTTACAATTCATTATAACCTTTATACCACCAATTTGCTCAAACCAATAGTCAAACATACATTTGCAACCTGCATTTAAAAGATGGACTGGTTGAATTAAGGCCTTTGTTGAATACTTTTAGATGTAAGCTTTAATACATGTATGTCAAATTCTCAAAGACATAAATTGGGACAAATCATTTATCACAAGCTTAAACAAAAACAAAAGCTTGGTAAGGGTATGAACAATTTAGTTGTTAATAGTTTTTTTGCTCAGTAGATAATGTAAGCAGTGATTATGAAGCATAGAATTGTTATTAATTTGATGACAACTAGATTAAAAGTTTCCCTCTTCTTTGATGCTTCATGTATAATGATACATACAAAAAAACCATTGGCTTTTGGTCTGATTAGACTATCAATATTATAGCCAACAACATCTTTAAATACATCTGTAAATATATTTCTGTATTTTCAAGCTTCCTTTCAAATTTAACAAATATGTTTTGTGCATCCGCCATCGAAGGGGGTGTCGGAGGCATGATTTATTTTAGGATATGTGAAGCTTAGATCATGGTCAGTAAAGCTCTCTATTTTAGCAGTACTCTGATAAGAAACAACCCCAAAACAAAACACATGTACAGGGGAAATATACGGTGCAAGTAGAACTTAGAAATTGCCCATATAAGGACCATTTCTAGTAAAACCCTTTAAAAAAAGCAGGGTCATTGAAGTTAGTCTGGATGACAATCTCTATATCTGTGGATTCTTGACGGAATCCTGTAATTCTGAAGAGTCTGTGTCAGCTTCATCCCCTAGTAAATCCCACTGCTTTACAACTCAATGAAGGACGGGTCGGGCCTATCCCCTGCGATACGCTTCGTCACGTCTCCAGCTCAACTCACCAAAGCCTCATTCTTGTATGTCAAAGTAAAGAGTGGCGTGTTTTTTGTGTGTGTTCAAGTAAATAATAAATAAAATTCAAAATTTTATTGAAATATTAGGATCATTCTAAATTTTTTGAATGAAGGCCTATTCTCATATGCCAAAGTAAAGAGAGGCGTGTTTTTTGTGTGTGTTGAAGTAAATGATAAATAAAATTAAAAATTATATCGAAATATTAGGATCATTCTACATTTTTTGAACGAAGGATAACAAAAGTCATAAGAATAGTGTAACAAAGAAAATTGAGTGCAAACGTCAAAATATACAATAAATCAAATTGAATGGCACGCAGGACTAAAAGAAAGCTTTGAGGACTCTCTCATCCTTGGGTTAAAAGATGCAAAAATATGAAGTGCAGGATGCCTAAAATCCTGCCCCTTATACCTCGGGCAAGATAAACATAACACGCTTCACATCTTTGTATCTCATAACACATAAATAAGTGAGTATGCATAGCACCTTTGTGGCCTGCAGATACTTTTTTTCACGTTAACAAAGAAACGTTGAGGTTTACCCTGTCATATAATTATGTGAACTTTGTCATTAATGCATTACAAGTAATCCTCAGCACTGAGTTCGCAACTAGCCATCCACACAGAGTAACAATGAGGTCTTACCCTTTCATATGCGAACAAACATTTAATGCATTGCAAGTAATCCTACACGGTTCTCAACCAGTCCTCCGAACCAAGAAATGTTGAGGTTTTACCGTTTCAAATGTGAACGAACCTTAATGCATTACAAGTAATCCTCCGCAGTTCCCAACCAGCCATCCACGCATACGTAGCTCATCTCGGTCTCTCGTTATGGAGTGATAATTGGGAGATGGCAGAGATTAACGGGAAGTTAGACAGATTCATGACTCTTCCTCATATGAAGCTTTAAATTTAGATGCGTCTGTCCGCACCAATGTGTGTTAGAGTGAGAAAGGTAGTTATTGAATTATTAGATTTTCTTTTTGAACTTTTGTAAACTGTCGAGATCTTGTTGCACTCGGTCAGACAGACAGTGCTCAGATACAGGATTTAGAACATTTCAAAAGTTTTGATAAGGATCACGATAATAATAATAGTAATAATGATGATAATAATCATAATAATGATAACAATGGTAATAATAATCATTTGTAAAGCACATATATCCATTGTCCAAAACGTTCAAGTACGGTTCAAGGCACTTAATGATAATAAACAATATTTTAAGGAAGCTATTTTCACATTGTGTGACACAGCATGACATACTATTGTCACAGAGAGAATCCCAGTCTGTACACTTTAGTGCAACCACAGTGACAATTTGGGTTACTGATATCTTGTCAACACTGAAATACTTTGTTCACAGTGTATCACAAGTTACACAGTGCAACACATTATTTTCCAAAGCATGTTATAGATACCCTCTTTTTGATTTTGGGAGAGTAAAAAGTGGTTTAGATATATTCCTTGCACTAGAACAACAAACTATTACAGAAACAATAATCACTTCTTGGTAGAAAGTACTTGATGGCTATTCAGGCAATTTGAAGAAATAAATATACAAATCATATTTTCAGACAATTCAAATTTGGCACTTGACTGATTGTTGGTGTGGGGGCAAATACCCACCATATCATTTTAAGGGTTAATAATTAGCAATCCTCTGTACAGGATACTGTGGGAATGGATGGGATAATGTAATTCATCTCATTAGATTAGCCGAGGATCTCGATGAGATGTAGAAGTAGTAGTAGAAAGGATCATTTGATGGCTTTTCATGTAATTTGAAGATATGAATATATCCTTGCCCATATATTACCAATATGATGGCAAGATCCATAGTGGTATTTTGAGGGTTAATATCTAGCAAGTCCTTCAGTACAGGATAGAATGGGAATGGATGGTATAATGTCATACATCTCATAAGATTAGCTGAGGATCACGATGAGATTTAGAAGGAGTGGTCCTAAACATGAGACTTGAAGCAGGGCCAAGAACCAGCAAAAAGGGACAATTCCTTTGTAATCTATAAATAATGGGGAATATGTAAGCTATTTCCTTGAGTAATTGCTTTAAATCCATGAACTCAATTACTCCTTTTCAATTGAAGAAGGGGTGTCAAGAAGGATGAGGTGTTTCCTTTTTGATGAAATTTAGATGTTAACTCTTATCCTGCCACAGGGCTAATCCCCCCAGTGCCAGATTTATAACGAGATAATCGGATTAACGCGATGGTACTAACAATAGCGCGTGCAAAACACTAGGCACAGTCCAATGGGCATGAACAATAACTGCTATTACGAATGTTTGCTAGCATGCAAGAAGCAGCGTAACAGTAGCGTGCACGCAGCCTCATGGCAGGCTATGAGTTAACAACAGGTAGTTATGATACAAGTATTAAAGATACCACCCAACTGATTTTAGAAATGTGGCCAAAAAAATGTAATCTGAATTACGAGAATACCCCCTCCCCCAAATAGAAGGAAGGATGAAAAAGATGTTACCGGTAAGTGCAATATTTCTCTTTTCAAAAGCGACATCTGTACATTTGTCTTTTTGCGTTTTATTGACGTATTTTGAAAACAAAGTAGAAAATCTCCCCTTTTAAGCAAAATTATTATAATTTTGCCTGAAATGGTGTACTATTTTCATTAAATTAAGTATAGTATGGTTCATCTGCGTGTAAGCTAAATACTTTATTTGCCCCTGAGAATGCTCAATAGATCCTGTAAATTTAAGACCACAGAAGGTTTTGATTCATTTTTCAGGTTAGAAACAAAGTCTTGTCACTATTCATCATCCCATCTGCCTGTCACCGCACAGAATATCCTCTTAGGATTTTTGGTTACAGTTTCCAAAGATATGAAAACCAATTGTTTAGACCCAACTTTGACTAGATGACGTCTATGAAAGTATTATTGTGTGTTCGCCATGACAATCATGAAAGGACCTCACAATGTTTAATAAGATAACATAAGAAGGAAAGGGAGTGCTTGGTGTGCTGTACTTTTTAAACTAATTGTTATTGTTGGTTCAAGATTTTAGAGAGTGGGACGGGAAGATAAGGACAGAAAAGCAGGGAATTGTAGGAAAAATAGCAAAATTAGATGGTGAGAGAAAAATGTGTAGGACTAGATGTAAAAGATAACACAACATAGATAAAGATGGATTGATATATAGACAGATAGGTAGAAAGAGTAGTGAGAGAGAAAAAGAGGGAGGGAGATGGAGAGTGTGAGAGGAAGAGAGGGAGAGAGAGAGAGAGAGCAAGAGAGAGTAAGAGAGAGAGAGAGAGAGAGAGCAAGAGAGAGTAAGAGAGAGAGAGAGAGAGAGAGCAAGAGAGAGTAAGAGAGAGAGAGAGAGAGAGAGAGAGAGAGAGAGAGAGCAATGAAGGGAAGGGAAAAGAGTGAGACAGAGAGGAACAAAGAAGGGGTAGATGATAGAGAGAATGAGTTGGAAAGGGAGGAAGAGATTTTAACAAATCCATTAAGAAACCACAATGTGTACACAGTATATGTGAGCTGTATTTGGGTTTTTACCCCCACCCAACTTCAAACTTAACCAAAGTTTCCTAGAAAATACAATGTATTTCATATTGAAGTGGAACTTGTAATGGAAGGTACCACAAAACATGGATCAAACCACTTTGTGTTTGCACCACCCGCAGCCTTATGTACTGTATGTCACTCTCGCCTAGGCTCGTTGTAGACTAATGACATTTGTGATTTTGACTACCTCTTCCTACAGCACCGGGAGCCCGGCTATTTTGGGACATCCTTACCTTTTTTCCTTGCAAGAAGCTTGCTTTCCCCCCTGCCAGTTGGGAGTATGCCAAACACATTGTGTATACATACATGTGTATGTGGACGACTGTTTTTTTTATCCACTAAAGAATCTAACTTTGTCTTTTCCTAAAGGTGTGTTTCCAATTTTCAATGTCATACATTAATGTTTTGTGGGTTCCTGCTCTAAAATCATTTTTAAAGGGAACCACGCCAACTTTGGCTTTTTATAAAGTGTTGGGGGAGGTCCAAACACGTAGATACCCTCAAGGGGAGCTAGAAGTGTTCAAATGAGTAATATTTGTAGGGGTATTTTTCTCATTAGATACAGTGATATCAAATGGTTGTTAACAAGTTTTTTTGCCAGGAAGAGATGAAGTGATAAAATGCACATGAATAAGATGCTTATTTTGGCAAAACATTTTACTTTTGTATGCACTTTTTGTGGAATTTTGAAAGATTAGTATATCACACGGGATGACATCGTTCCTTTGAGTCATTGAATGATCAGTAAAGAAAGAGAGATTTAGGGGTATTGTTTCCAATTGTTTCCAAGTTCCGACAATTCATACTGATCGTTGGTTTTATGTTTAACAAATACTTCTTTAAAACAGTTTTAGCTGTAGAAATAATTGTAAATCATGAATTTCTTTACTGTTAAAGCTCTTAATGATGATCAAGAAAAAAATGGTGACATAGCAAACAATTTCTTAATCATGATGACCAAAGCTTTTTGCCACAGTGGTCAATTTACAAGCTTATAAGAGGGCTCCTAAATTATGAATGTTGAACTTGTTTAAAGTGCTCTTTTTGTATTGGACAACTACTAGCAAGCTAGGACTTACAAAACTTTTTCATTTAGAGTTATTTTAACTATCAAACTCAACCAATTAATAGGTTAATAGTAGCAGTTTTACCTGGTAATCATAGAATAACTGAAAAGCAAACAGTCAAGAATGCTAAAATATATAATCACACAAATTGTAATATGTTGCTTTCACATAATTGTAAATAATGGATCTTCTCATGGCAGTTAACTTCACCCAATACATGCGTTATGGTTATTAAATCATTGTGCTGAATTGAACTGCCTTAAATCTGTAGCAAAGTTCATGATAGTTTCTTGATCCCAAAGTTTCTGGTCTTAGAGTACATGTATCATCGATACCATTAATCCATTGCAGGCAGGCTTTATGAGTATGACAATTAAGAGTTTTGTGACACGATGGAGGCTATTAATTCTAGTGAATAATGTAATAATTTACAAGGTGACTCTTGCATCCTACCCATGTATCTGTGGCCTCAAATACATTGTTCTTCAAAAATGAACAAAGCGAATGTTCTTCGCTCGAAGCCCTGAACTCTTCTCTGCGCTGGAGGTTCTAGCTAAGATTGGGAAGTTTTTATTTCACTCTTTGACTAATGAAGAATGACATAATTGTAGCAAGAGGGTGATGAGGTTGGCTGTTACCATGGCGATCTTTCCTGTGTGTCACCGTGCTCTGTCTGTCTCCTTTCTTTCAAGCGAGGGGGTCCTCATTAGGGGATGGTAAACATGTGAGGTTTTTAAAGATAGAGTTGAGTACTGGTAATGCGATTACATTTTGAAAGAGAGCGTCTGCAAACAATTTGGTTGGTTGATTGTGTAGCTCATACAAAATTTGTGTATATAGAGAGGTTTCAGAATCATCAAAGTGATAAGATATTGACTCAATATGGCTGAAAATATAATGCACTGCACACGGAAACGGGTATAAGGGACTACACACATTTATGTGGCTTGAATTTGGTCAAAACTTTAGTGCTACTTCTTGTCAAATTTTTAATATAAGGGCATTTGATGAGCAATTCTCTTCAGGGAATTACTTCTTTCTATGAAATTCTTCAAAGTTGACATAAAAAGATTGAGAAAGACAACTAATTATTTGTCGTCTTTACCATAATTCAACCTTCTCTTTAACTAGAGGTGTATTAATCATCATTGCATGTGCTTGCAGTGTTTGTTAGTCACATATTACACTCACTTATTTTGCAGTCTGTGATCTGGAAATACAAATTGGTCAGAGTAACGGGGGAGTGAGGGGAGGTTAAATTTCATTCTTTTTGGATTAGACACTCCTTTGGAGCCATTACTATCTCTCTAGCTGATTAGATTTGTGTGATATTTTTTAGATGAATTGGTAATTTACTTTCATGAATTCATAAAACAATGTGAGTCAGTGGCAAATCCAAGATACTCAGGACTAATGGGGGGGGGGGGGGGGTGGGGGGCACACGAGTTGAAGAAGCCAACAAAGTTTGTGAAAAGCAAGAAAAGGGGACTACAATTTTTTTTCAGGCACATTTTCATGTTTTTGCAGGTAACTTGGAAGGCACATTTTTGATAAATAAAGTCTTTTTTTTTTTGGGGGGGGGGTGTCCTCCTGTGCCCCTGGATCTAGTCTGCGGTCACAAACCCTTGTCAGTCGCTATGCGTAACAGTGTCTGTACTGTGAGACTAGAGCTGACAGCATATTGCATATATAGGCTCTGCATACATGTACTTAAGCTGTGTCGTAATTATTTGACACAACCAGAGACTAACGGAGCTAGGCTCTGCTCAAATTTTTAGGAATTGTTGTAAAGTGTCAAATTAGAGTCTTGTGTTTGTAGACTAGCCTGGATCTGCTACCATTTGTCCTGGCTTGCACATGAACACTCTTTCTTAAAGCTTTCTTATTTGTATTATATTCAAAATAATGTACAATTCATGGGGAAATCCTTGGAAGGCTGTTGGTCTCTCAGCATTGGAAAGTAGGTTGACCAAAGACTTCTTGGTGTCACTGTAAACATTTTAAAACAATATTTAAATAAATAACACATTTATAAATTCATTCATGAAAATGTTATCTGTATGGAGCCAGAAGGACATTAACTCATATACTTGGACAAAGAGTTTAAAAACCGGTTGGCTCTGAATAAGAGACATTTATTTTCTGAATGTATATTATTTCAACACTTCCCTGACGTAAGCAGTGGGACAAGAGCATAGATTACATATTTTCTTACCATGACTACATAGCAACTGAATTAATGTTATCAGCTTTTCTGATTTAATTTTGATAAGCAAACATGACAAACCCAAAACAAACAATCACAGAGTCAATGCTACCCCATTCAATCAAAATGTCAGCCAATCAAAACTTGTTCCTATCTAATGGCTGAATTCCTTTGTTAAGATGTAGTGTATTTCACAATCTGGTTTTTTCCCCCATTATTTTTGGTCTCTGTAACTTCTCATATCCTCTCATATGTTTAATGTGTTGACCCTGTTAAGTGCCTTGAGCATCCCTTGGGGTGGATATGTGCATATTATAAGTTTTTGTATTAATATTATTATTTTGTATTAATGCTGCAGAGCAAGAAATTGGTTTGCTGTCACTTTTGAACAATAAGAACAATATAACTTCTACTTGTTTGACGTAAGCATGTATTGTTGCATTAAGAATTACTTTCATCAGATCAGAAAGTTTCAGTTCTCATAGCCCCTAAGGATACGAAACTTCAAATGTAAGCATGATATATGATTTTGAAACCTAAATATCTATAATAGATTTCCTCTGATAAGCAAAGTATGTTTCTTTAACATAAAAAACCCCAACAAACAACCACAGAGCCAATGCTGCACTAGAGCAAGAAATTGGTTTGCTGTCGCTTTTGAAGAAACAATCAAACTTCTACTTTTCTGACGTAAGCATGTATTGTTGCGTGAAGAATTACTTTCATCAGATCAGAAAGTTTCAGTTCTCATATATAGCCCCTTAGGATACAAAACTTCAAATGTAAGAACGATATCTGATTTTGTAAAACCTGAAAATCTGTTCTGGGTTTCCTCTGATCACTACCTGCTCGATCATCAATTTTGCCCCTCTCAATTGCATCTTTTGACCATTATAGTACCTCTTTTACATCGATAAGATTACAGTATATATTGAACTGAGTGATTACTCTGTACTTTAATCTGTGGCTACATGTATATGTGACAATGGAGAATATTTTGTTGATGTGAACAGGTTTGTGTGCTGCTTTCAAGTAATATATGGCTACAGTTGTGAAAATGGAAAGGGGGGGGGGGGGCTCGCCTTGCCTTATAAAACCATTGTGGCATATCTGACATACTCACCAAAAAATGTGTGTACTTTGCAAATTTTTGACCCAAAAGGCACTTTCCTGTGCTCTGCTTGTCAGAAAGTTATCAGCAATATGCCTTGCTCCTTTTTTCTCCCTTCAAACATGGATCCGCTCCTTATAATTGCTTGGTGCTTTATACCCCCTTCACATACACGGATTTGTCTTACGAGTCCTTACGGATTGCCAACTCGTAGTCAATCGCAAGCATCTGTAAATAACTCGCTGGTATCCGTAAATAACTCGTCAGAACTCGCAACAACTCGTAGGCACTCTTGAGGATCCGTGAAAGGAGAGGCAATTTTTTTGACATGTCAAAAATCTTCTTGCGAGTGTCCACGGATTGATTTGTCCGTAAACAGCTCGTAAATAGCTCGTATCAATCCGTTACCATCCGTAAACCGCTCGCAACAACACGTACCCATCCGTAAACTGCTCGCAAGAATCCGTTAATGACTTGTAACAGATTTTTGTAACGATTCGTTACGGTTAGTTTACGATTTGTTTACGGATTATTTACGGATTATTGCGAGCAGTTCAAGGATGGTTGCGTGTGCTTACGTGTCGTTTACGATTTTATTCGGGTCATTTTACGATGGCTTTACGGATTGATACGGGTTATTAAGAGCATTTTACGTGTAGTTACGAGTACTTTACGAATAGATACGTATACTTTACGTATGCTTACGAAATGTTTACGATTTGGGGAAAGGTATAAAAGCTGCAAATTCGAACACTTTATTTTCAGTTTTTATTTTTTGACTAAAAATCGTAAGGACTCGTACATACTCGTAACTTACTCGTAACTATTCGTAAAAACACGTAAACAGGTCGTAACTAACACGTTAGTTGCTC
Organism: Strongylocentrotus droebachiensis; assembly: GCA_035222895.1. NCBI lineage: Eukaryota > Metazoa > Echinodermata > Echinoidea > Camarodonta > Strongylocentrotidae > Strongylocentrotus > Strongylocentrotus droebachiensis. Next base: position 251,684 of record JAVYIG010000702.1, read on the forward strand.
GTAGTTATCCGTGACAACTCGTAACAAATCGTGGACTCTTGCCGTAAATACATCGTAATAACTCGTAATAATCCGTAATAAACCGCAAACAGCTCGTAATAACTCTTAAACCGGTCGTAAAAGTGGTCAAATCGTAAGGATCCGTGAAAGATCCGTGAATTTGTGCGATCCGTAAGGACTCGTAAGAATAATCCGTGTATGTGAAGGGGGTTTTAGCATAACAAAAGAGAACCACATAGACAACGGCAATATCACTATTGTTAATATCCCAGTGCCATGTCATGTCAAACTGCTAGGTGCTATGAAGTGCAGGAACTGTACTGTCTTTGCTGAAGACCAGTGACATTTTCCTATTTTGTATTGTAACAAGATCCTAGAATCAGTCATTTGAATGGCATTGTATTCACACAAGTATCAAAACATTATCAAATCAGCGTATTTGTACATTTCTATTGTGCACAATATCTGCTCGTGTGAAGTGGCCCTATAGCTAGACACAGAATCAAACGTACATGTATGAAAGGCATTGCATTCACACAAGTAACAAAACATTCTCAAATCAATGTTATTATGCAATCATATTGCGCACAATTCCTGCTTGTGTGAAATGGCCCTATCTAGACACCGCACGCAAGTATCCATAAGGAAGAGCCCTAATTCAACCTCCTTGTCAAGGTTTAGACAGGAGTTCCTCTGTGATGCCGCTGTGAAGGTGCGACGTTGACGAGATTGAGAAGTAATCCTTTAGCAAAGCTGTAGAATTATCAGCAGGATGTTCAAAATGAAATGAGTCTGAATAGGAATACACTAGTACTGCTTATGTCCTTGGAAAAGTATTTAACTAATTTAAAAATTATTTTTAGAATTGTGTTATCTCAAGAAGATATGTACTTGTTTTTGTGACATTTATTTTAATTCAATTCAATTAATTTTATTTCTGAATTTGATAAAAAAATTACAATAACAAACATTTACAATACAAAGTCAATTCTAACAAATAACACAACAGAACAGAAGTATCAAAATGTGGGGGGACAAACAAAGGCTTGTCCCTAAACTATATGAATAATTAAACATAAATTAAGTGGTACAACAGGAAGATAGAGAAAAACAAGGCAAACGTACTGCTTTGCAGACTCTGAGGGTGTATGATTTAATAAGATTAGATTTATGTATTGTTTTTAAAACTAGATATGGTTTGTAATATAATGTCAGAAAAAAAATGCAAGATTGTTTTTTTTTAAGTAATTTTCTATATAGAGTGGGGATCTAACATTAGAGTGGGGATCTAACATTTCTCCTGTAGCATTTGGTCTACACTGTTAGTTTTCAAAGGTATAGCTTTGAATTGAATAGACATTTATTTCATCATCATCACATAATATGCAAAGATAAGAGATGGAATATCATGGTGGATGAATATACAAATATTACATGTAAATTGAGGTAATGACATTCAAAATATAAAGAAAAAATATGAAAGTATAAACTGTAGTACAAATGGAAAACAGTGCATCCGTAAATGGCAATTAGGCTTGAGAATTGAATGCACTAGACGCACAAGTAACGATAACATATGTTTGTTAGTAAGGGGTCGAAATTGATTGTACTTCAGTATAAAAGCTGAAGTATTGATAAATAATTTAGGGCTTGGATTATTAGTTTTTAGGTTAGGCTTAAGGTTACTGATTGGTATTGGATCCAGGAATTTAGTCCTGGATTTTGGTCAAGGATTTTAGTCTAAGAATTTAGTCTACGGAAGGGACCATAAAGAGTTTGTTGGGTAAAGTCTATTTTTTAAAGATTTATTGAATTCCACTTCTGCCTCTCGACAACAGACAATATTTAGAATGAGCGTATATTCTGAATTGTAGACTAACTTTTTTTAAAGGATGAATTGTGTTGTCAGAATATTGTCTCTATTATACTTCAGGAGGCATTTTTGATATTGTTTGGAAAAAGTTTCAGTTACTCTGCGGACCTGTCAACCTTAACTATCTAGAGATACAAGGCAAGCTGTAGTGTTCATTAGCTAATTACTGTGTTTGCATAACACTAGAGGGAGTAAGTGACAATCGCTGACATTCCAATATTCAGTCTGTTCATCCCAATGTATGCGGCTTGTCAATTTATTTCTCTGGCTTTCAGTCAAATGGCTGGATTTAAAAACGTCACTCGTTTGAGAAGAGGAAATGATGACTTAGTTCTGCTGAAAATGATGCATGATCATGGCTTATTGCAGATAAATCGCAGTTGGTGTGGTTTTGTAGGTCCGGATATAAGTGTGATATATAGAAGAAGACACTGACTGGTTTTCTTAAAGCAAAAGTTGTTTCTTCAAAAATTGTTTTGAAAATTGGGTAGGTTATGTAGAATCGAGATGTAGTTTTTAGTATATTAGGACCATTAATTGTCACATAAAAAGATTTGGCGATGTAGAGAAAAAAAAAATGAGCAGAAATAGAGACTGTTAGCAAAGAAGGAGACATATGGTAAGATTGAAAGATTGAATGAAAGGAAAAGATAAACAGAGAAAATATAGATGGGAACATGAATGGATAGGTCTCAATAAGAGTGGGAAAGGGAGAAAGAGGAGAGATATATAGAAAGAGGAAAAGGAGAGATAGTGTGCATAAGAAATAATATGAAGGGGAGGGGAGCATTAAAGTGAAAATAAAAGAGAGAGAGAGAGAAAGAAAGGGAGAGAAAGAAAGAGAGAAAGAGAGAGAGAGAAAGAGAGAGAAAGAAAGAAAGAAAGAAAGAGAGAAAGAGAAAAGGAGAGAGTCTTGCAGTAATTTAAACTGAATTTCTAGATACATTTTTGTTTGAACCATCAAATATGGTATTTTAAAGAGTATAGTTATAATTTTTGTTTTCTTCATTAAGCTCATTTTATTGTACCTTTAGCAAGCCTCTTGAAGTTTGAATGTCATTGGCATCCGAAGTATGAGTTTAAAATTGTTAAGTACAGGCCCCGGTTGATCACATTAAAACAGTTTTATGATTATTAATACTTAGTCACCAACACCTGTACATTACAATGCATGAATGTTGGAGAAGCCTGTTTTGGTCTATTATGTTTTCAGTCTCTCAAGTCTTTTTCATTCCTCATTCATCCTCATATTGAGCCAAATGCCTAGAATAGGAATGAAGAAGAAGAAATAAAGAATGTATAGTTTAGAGAAATTAAAGAAAAGAAGTACATAATGGGATCATATTATGCACGATAGTGGTAAAACTGGCTTTAAATGATTCTGTCCTGTCAGATAACCCATAAATTTGTTTAAAAAATGCACCATAGTTATGAGAAGAAATATCTTTGTAAGTATGTCTCTCAAAATTGATAATCAAGTAGGCCACAGTCTACTTTTGACTCCTTTAACTTTATTTTTAAAAAAAATTGTAGTTTTGTAGTTCAATTTTGCACAAATCAGGAGTTGTTTTCTCTCTGCTTGGTATGAATGTAACAAAAGAGAAGTATATAGGGAATAAAAGAGGAAAAACAAACATATTTTCTTTATCAATCTTTCTGTATCTTTGAAAAGTCTGTATTCTGTAATATATCCTCTGATCTATGTTATACTGTATCAGTGCCACTCATGTGCTTTCAGAGATAAGTTTTGCTTGCAGAGCGAACAGAGAAAGTAAGAAAGTAATTTGTCGCCACAGGGCTGTCTGAATATGAGTGATAAAACTGAGGGGAATTTCAATATCCTGTTTAATGCTACTTGAGTTTGGTACATACATCTCATGATATATGCAATGTTCCTATTGGTTCATTTCTTTACTTATTTTGGGACTGTTGTTATATCTTGGGGTTGGAATTTCACTTTTCACATTTACATTTTATGTGAATTTCTTAAAGGGAAAGCACAGTGATTCAAGTAACAATATCCTGAATTTTCCAATTCCTTTTGGCTTCGTAGATTTATTACCCAGTTCGGATTGCGATTGGTTTGATTAGTATGATTTCAAAATTCAGCAATGTTTTATCACATCATGAATTACTCTTATTACATACAGTACAAATTTTAGATTTATTTCATCCTTTTTATATTGTACTTCCTTTCTTATTTTTCTATTCACAACCTCTACCCCTCTCCTTTACTCAACCAACTTTAGTCTAAATATTGGCTTATTTCAAAGGGTTTAACCGATGAACTAACTAACAAAAATGCTGATGTAGACATTTATGTGTAAGGGATAAATCTGATATAATATTCAACCTTAATAACATGTATAATGACTTTGCATATCCTAACATGAATGCTTAACCTCATCTATAAAAAGCAATTGCCCTACATAAAGATATTTTTGAAAAATATGAAATCAAACATTAAAGTGGGTTGGGTGCCATATTAAAAGTGCACATGATTAAATACACCATGACCTAAATACTGAACCTTTACACCTGGGGCAGGAGAGGGAACATAACTGAAGTTTAAATAATACTCACCTATTTTGGTACGAAGCAGTGCCTTCCAATTTATATAAAGAACAGTGCATGCAGTGACTATGTTAAAAAAAGTTGTTCCCATCTAAATAGATGTTTGAAATAGTTATTCCCATCTAAACTGTGTTTAAAATAGTCGTTCATGTCTGAAATATGTCATCCAAAACTTATCCGACATAGTATGTACAGCTTGCAAGGCACTTTTAACATACAACGTTCACTCTAAACCATAAAGAACGTTTGTTCACTCAATGGATACCAAACTTCAGATAAAAAGTTATTGCAGAGCTGAAAATAACAATGAACACCCTATTTTGTTGATAAAGAAATCATTGTAATTAAAGATAAGCTGGAATGAGTGGCAAAAGTGTTTTCACATCATGAGAGATGGATTTGTACCTGATTTATTTAAGTTTGTTTAAAATGTGGAATACTTAATTAACACAAGTATTTTAGTTCAACTTTAATGTTGATGCTGTGCATCTAGCATTGATTATCTCTTTTATGTCTTGAAATATTTTGATCTTTAGCTCTAGACCACATTTTATCTTACCTTTGAACTATGGCCAGGGGCGGATCCAGCTGGCGACAGGAGGGGGGGGGGGGCCCAAATCTTGAGAATTTTTTTAGCGCCGACTCAGCCGGTCGGTGAATAAGCGGGGGGGGGGGGGGGGGTGGATGATTCGAGAGGAGAACCACTATTTTTTTTTTTGAGGGGGGGGTGAAGAAAAAAAAGGTAAAATTTACGTTATTATCCTATTTTTTTTTACCGTTTTGGGGGGCTGGGGGGTGGGGGGGGGGGGGGGCCGGGCCGGAGAAATCGCTACGTGGATCCACGCCTAGCTATGGCTGATACCGGATCTCTAGAACCGATCTAAGAGTCAGGCCTGATAAAAACCCGATTTAAATCGCTTTACCAATTTTTTTTTTCTTCCCTATTTTATGCTGATTTCCCAGATTTCCCTCTTATTTTCTCTATTCTTCCCTATTTTGCCCTATTTGTTCCCCAATTTTCTTACTTGAAAGGGGGGAATGTTGTTAGATGCCATTTTTTCCCCGCGAATCCTCTTTTTTTTTTTTTACTTAAGGGGGGCGTGGTTGAGGGGAAAACAAAAAACCTATTTTTTTTTAGTGCTCACTATCACCCCTGAAGAGTTTAAAGCAAATTAATTATGAAAAAGTTATAAGCAGCTAATAAATGATAAGAAAATTAAAATATTTTTTCAACTCTTGCTCTGGTCCTTTACCAGGTCTGTGAAATTTATGAGAACATCAATGGCAAAATTAACATAGCTAATTGATAGATAACTAATAGTTTGTTGTTGTTGGGTTGTGTGTTAATTCTGCAATGTAATGCCACACCTGCAATCATGCTATGATTGTTACTTCCATTATTTTGGCCAAAGGGATTTTCCCTACCCTTCTCTTATCACTGCTAAACATTACTGATCAACATTTAATTGAGATGTCCCATATGGTGGCCAAGAGAAGCATGTACTATTGGTGTTTTTCTTACTTGTACTGTATCATTTTATCATTGATTTTCATACATTGTTACTTTCCATTTATCAAATCAGTCATCTAGGAATTTGCCCCTTAAAATCAAAGGTCACTCATTGAGGATGTTAAAGAAAATTTTGATTTTATTTGGGAGATTTGTCCAGTCATTTTTATTCACATTCCGAAGTAAAGTGTTGTAAAATAGAATAATAGATCTAATTGATATATATTTATATCCCATTTCAAAATTCTAAAAGTGATATCAAAGTGATTACCGGTAGCTTACATTTTCTCACCAGTAAACACAAGTGCATGGTTCCGGGATATCGCTCGAGTGGAAAATAAAGAGGTAACATCACTTAAAAATGTCTAAGTATATATATTTTCAACAGCAAAAGAAATAAGAAGAGGCTTTGATTATAATCTACACATATTTAGGAATGAATATTCCTGATATTGGCAGTTATTAGACGTAAATGTATGCCAATATACATGTGTCTTAATACAGGGACTGTGAGTCTCATAGCCAAAAGCAAAAAAAAACGTTGCCAATTTGATATCCCAGCGTGCATGCAGGCTGGATGGAATGTCCGTGAATGATGATAAACCAGCGTCGGTTCTATTACTCATCTCTGCCTGAGAGTTCAAATCAGAGTACTAATTAGCAAAGACCTTGGAGGGTTTGTGGCTTTGGCTTTTTAGTTCTTTCTTTCTTTCTCGTCTTAGGAAAGACTTTCCCCTTCATTTAGACCACCAACATGTACGGTATAGCTATACAAAATTGTATCTATAGGTATGTGACAAGTAACGTTTTTTCTAGTCTAAACATTGTATATTGAAACATTGTATAACAAAGAAACATCATATAACAAATGTCATGTGACGTTATGCATGTAGAAGCATCGTTTCGTACAAAAACTTGATAAAGGATCCGGGCCCATTCTCATCTGAATTTTGTATCGTAGGAAAATCATATTTAAGCGGGGCTTATCGTGAGTGTACACTGGTGAGTGGCCACCTGTCGTGTCTTAAACCAGTTTCTTAAAAGATGCTTCTTTACAATGTTGTTATCTAGTGCATATATGCCCCATTTGCTACATGATGATTCAATGAAACTTTACTTTATATAGTTTTGTGATAAATATCATTCTGTCTGAAAGGGGGGAATGAGGCAATGATAATTGAAGAGTGTCAGAAGGCACTTGGCAATGAGTAGATCTGCTTAGGGTGTACTGTCATGTGCAGTGTGTGTCCCTTCTATGATCACTTCTTGTTTGTTTTTTTACTTGAATTTTGAAAGAGTCCTTCCGCAGGGATGATCTCATCTTGTTTTAACTTTATATTTGTTTAATATACTGCATGAATGTTTGTTTGTTTAATTTTATTTCTGCATTTTTCAACATAATAAAAGGTAATATACAAACTAAGAACATAATTATATGTTATTAACAAAAGTCAAAATACCTAAATAATCATAATGATTTAAATCAATTACCTACTTAAAAAAACCCCACATAGTTGACACATCATTTCAAAATTGAAAAATGCAGGAGACTGCCGTCTTAAGCTATAGCTTGAACGGGATGGGGCTCGAAACAACCATGTTTCTTGTCCAATAAGTTATGTTGTAGTTGAGGGTGAAAGCTTAACACGTATGTGTCTGTATGGGTGTTCCTGTTTAAAGTTTCACTGATACAGGAGTCTTTCAAGTATACAGAAAGCAACCATGTTTCTTGATCAACCAATGTAATGATACATAGGGGGAAGAGAGAAAAAAAGCTAGAGAGAGAGCTAAATGTATGTTCCGTGAGAGGGCCACATGAACCCCATCTCCCTCCTCCCCCAGCTGCGGCTTCCTGCTCCCTAACCATAACCTCCTAGCTGCCATCAAGGAGAAGTGAAGTTGACGGTTGCCGTGGCAACCCGGAGATCCTCAGGAAGCCGGTGGCAGCGGGCAGGAACAGTGTTTCAGTCTCCACCATCTTATAGCCAGGCTGATTGCTATACACCACTAGACCAAATCATGCTCTTGGCCGACAAGCTCTGGATGTTTATAAACCAACAAAAGTATTGAGATAAAGAAGGGTCTTTTTTAAGAACAGTATTTGGCAAGGCACTTGAAGAACACATTTGTTATGCTTAAGAGGGAATTTCGAATTTAAAATTATTATTTGGTAGTTGAGAGACTATAGGTGGCAGTATAATATATTAGTAAATATGAGGTTATTATGATATTTACATGTATGTTCATGAGGGGACCTAAATTTCAATATAAAACATATTTTGATAGATGCTTGTAAGAATGCAGAGCACAAAGACATATTTCCTTTGTAGAAATCATATTACACCAGTATTTACCAGACATGGGTGCATAATAATCTTATTAGAGATCTATTTCATTGTAAATTATTTTTTTCGCAAAATAATTTAATACAGTGTTATTAGATGTTAGTGTAATTTAGGAATGGCAATTATTTTTTGTAGGCAACATTTTGTATTACCTTACTCCCCGTTTTCCCTTCTGATTCTGTTATTCTTGTATTCCTTGAATAATGTTTTTGATGAATCATATCGCCTTTATTGCTGTGTACTCTCTCTCTGTCTTCATAAAGTTCTTTCTACCACTTTTACGTAGCTAAGTTTATCTCTCGCCCACAAACAAGAACACTGACTTCTTGGCTGGTAACATCAGATTGATAGGAAACTGAATCATCATACGGAATGTCAGCTCTCTATCTCCCCCTTGGTGGAGGCGGGCGTATCCATAATTGGAACATGTTGTACCCCCAGACCATTGTTACCTTGCAACACAAGCCAGTTTCCATTAGTCTGTTAGCGTCAGTTTTTAAAACAGCCCACTAGTTGAAGATCTTTCAACCCCCAAACCCCCAACTTATATAGGCCCATATTGTCCTTTGATCGCTCTGACATACCTCAAAGATAGGAAAATTAACTTGGTCACCACTGGGTTAAGCTTATTCACATCAAACATTGCAAATGGCATGTTAATCCACTTTCTTACTTGAGATATTATTTTGAGATATAAGCTCAAGCTATCTCAAGCAAACTAGGGCTTGTGTGCTAATGTTTGTACTATCTGGCCAATCAGCAATGAAGATGCACTTGGACTATGATATCATCTCTTTGTGGCCACAAGGGTATTCACTCTGTCTTAACATGTATGGTATGAGATTTAAAAAAAAAATTGAAATTGAATTAAATATTAATTGTCAATTTGAAAATTTCTGGTAATGGTTTACATTGATCAATTTACAAAAAGAAATGATCATAATCATAATAACATATCATAATACAGTAATGGTAAACTTAATTGATAACTGTTTTTGTTGGGTAAGTTACATGAAATAAGTTGTGTACGACGAGGATGCAAACAGAGTGAGAGAGTTGAAGAGGATCAAAGGCAGGTATGCAGAGGAGATGGGAAGAGCAGTGAAGAAAAGATAGACGGAAAGAAAGTCAACATCAGTTCATAGCTGATAATTAGCAATTATGCCCTTGTGGAGTCAAACACAAATTATTCTATGAAGCCGTAATTCCTTGGATGATTGCGTGTTGCTTGAATTAGGCTAAGGGGGACAAAGGGAAACCTCAAATGTTGACTATTAATTGTCTCAAGAAGTACTGATCAGTCTAGTATCTCAAGCTCGAGCTTGTTAAGTCTAATGGGAGTGCATCCATTGTTACCTTACACCACTCGGGAGAGAATGTCAAACCACGGGGACACATGAACTCCACGGTCCCCAGGAAGTTTGGATGAGCTGGCTTCCTCTACCCTTGTCTGAGTCACTCAGAAACCTCCAAACTCCCTCCGTAGGCTTGCGTAGTCCTTTAATAGTTCTGACATATTCGGGAGACGGGAATAAATTCTGAAGAGAAGGGTTTCCCCAGCGCTTTCCTGTATAGAACAACATTGGTCTTTAGCATGACATCAAAACAATTTTAGTTTGATGGAGAAGCCACTTTAAATATTTAAATCTCCAAACTCCCTCTGTAGGCTCGCGTCCTTTAATAGTTCTGACATAGTCGAGAGACACAAATAAACTCTGAGGAAAAGCCTTTCCTCAAGTAATTTCCCTCAAATCATTGGGGGGAAGGGAACTGAAGCCATAAATCATATATCGAAACAGTATGTTAAATCTTCAAACAATTTTTTTCAAACTTCCTGAATGCTAATATTGTCCTCCAATGGATCTGCATAGCATCATGCTGGCAAATGGACAGTAAAATTCTTGGAAAAATGTTTTCCCCAGTGGCAGTGTTTCCTCCAAAATAAAAAATTTAGGACACAAGCTAGAAATAAAGCAATGGACGCGTTCCAACATTTCCAAAAAAATAATACACTTTTAGATCCCCAATGATATAAATCTTTAATATAGGCTATCATTGTTATTAAATAGCTCTGGCATCTTAAGGAACAGGAATAATCTCTCTAGAAATTAGTTTTGTAATGGCTTTCTTTGATAGTAAAACACCAACAAGATGACAGGATCATGTTCTTGAGAAAAAAAAATTCCCCTGTACTAAAATGTCCTCGTGAATCAAAGCATAGAACACAACCATTCCCAACAGTTCCAATAAAGAATACACTTCAAGCCTTCACCTAAATCATCAATCTTTTCTCTGGGTAACATTGCACCTTTGTAGTTTTGTTTCATGAGAGGGAAAGCAGGAATAAGTTCTTAAGAAAACAGTTGCCACTGTACTTTCCTCCGTAGATCAGCATTTGGTCACTAGCTATATCAACACAAGAGAAAGCATTGATAGAAAATACACTCAAGTTTTACACATTAGCGATTGATATTCCTTGCATCACAAGAAATCAGTAGTAAAACGGGAATTACTTGTATTCAAAAGTTTTTCTAATGATTTCCACCTTAGAAAAACATGGGGTTAATAAACTACAAATCAAAAGAAAATATGAGTATCCATGATCTGTGTTTTCACACTGGCAATATTTTGCTTAACCCCGCACTATAGGTGGGGTTAAGGGGGGTCTTAGCCCCACCTATAGTATGGGGTTAAGCCTATTCCACTTTCTGTTCAGACTGGCTTTTACCAAAGTGGGCCAAAGTTGGCTAACCCCACCTGTAGTACGGGGTTAACTAACCCTGCAAAATAGCAGTCCGGTACTACGCAATGGAGCGTATCGCAGCTGGCTAGATGCGAAGTATGTCCAATCATAACATTCACGATATCCGGGGTTAACGAATTGTAGTGAGAACAGCGTGACTTTTCTTATTCGGGAATAGGCGCTAGTATGGGACTACAAACAGCGTGTGTGAAAATAAAAAAAAAATAGTCCGGGGTTAAGGATAGTACGGGGCTAAGCAAAGTACAGGGTTAAGCAAAACCAGTGTGAAAAGAGTATTACTCTATTATCTTCATATCTAACTTAGATGTGTTTAAATGAAGTATTATTTTGGTGAAAGCTGATACCTTTTTTTTTGGTGGTGTGAGCCCAATTGAACAATTATATTCATAGAGTAATTTAGGCCAGGCCATTTGCTTGTGTCTGTGAACAGTAGCTATCTGACATTAAAACTAGTTTCTGGCTAAATAGAATCTTTATGCAAGTGAGGTAAATTAGGTATATTTAATGGATCATATTGAAATGTAATATATGCTGGGTTTTTCTTCAGTATATGGTATGATTGCTATCCTTATCTATACTCCTAGATTTAAGGAGCACTACTTCTAATATTAATGTCCTGTAGAATTGATATCTATTTCAGATCCGTTAAAACGTGTTGCAATCTTTTCTCAGAACTGATTTGATAACAATACAGGAAAGTAATGCCAGACCAACAAAATTGCAAACTTTACGAGCAGGATGTTATCTCTCTCAAAGCCTTTTCCTTGGGGCTTGCAGCAAGTCAAAATTAGATTCTTTTTTGAGCAAATTACCAGCTAATTTTTCAGGAAATTGAAAGTTTGAGATCAGGATAGAAGACATGAAATTGCAGTCCAGACTATGAATATCTGCCTGCGTGCTATGGTAAGGCCCTATGTTGTGAAAGGGACTAGGAGTATTGGGAACAGAAAGTGTTCAAATTTTTCTGTTCATAAAACCATGTTATGGCTTATTGTTATCATTATTATTAAATCATGGAACAACAGGGCCCCATTTCACAAGACTTGTCATCAGTGGCAAATGACATTTTTGTGAGTGATAAGCTAGTGAAATACTTGCTTCTGATTAGTTATCAGCAGATTTGTCACTGATCTTTGTCATTTTTCATTGAAAAAATGCTTTGTGAAACAGGTCCCAGGAGTGTCAAGTCTGACAGACATGAGTCCTGCTATACAAGAACCTACTATTATTTTATAATTATTATTGGGTTGGACTGTAAAATGTATGCATAGATGTCAATTCCGTTTTTTAAGTGTATCACAACTGTTCATTGGAAAGAAGTATTTCTTTCTTTTTTGCACAAGGAAATAAATTTGTTGATTTATGGGTGGTAAAAAGGGGTTGGGACTTGGGCTTGTGCTAAGGGGGCTCTGAAGTAAATGTTAGCATTACCATATTTATCTGCAAGTTCATCTGGTAATTATGTTTTATTGTATTACATAGTCTTTTAATACACCCTTGGAAATTTAAGACATTTTATGTTAGGGATCGGTTCATATTATCGTTGATTCAATAATTGAATGTCCTGATATGAGTAACTACATTTAATGATTTTTGTAATATTTGTGTGTCCTTGGAAAATAATATCAAATAGAGTCCCCCCAAAATAAAAGATTCATGGATAAAACAATGTTCAAGAGCTTCTAAAGATTTACATTATGTATAGTATGTGGAAGAACAGATGATCTCATATTGCTGCTAGTACGGAAAAATGTCTTAAGTAAGATGAGAAACGTCATGGTAACATGCCTCTCTGTCACTCTCCTCATGACTGACAGGTACGGCACGCTGTCAGATGAGTTGCAGAAAACACTTCATTAACCTAGTTTACGCTAATGCAAGGTGATACTTCCCTTTAAAACACTTTCATGACTCAGGCAACATGTAGTCACCTGTTGTGTAGAGGTCGATGTGTGTATTATTGCATGCCTCATAGATGTGACACATTAGAAAAGAACCACAACAAAATGGCTGAAACTTTACAGTTTTGGGCACAAAATCGTTGACCAAGATTTTATGAAACCAAGTTCAAGGACTGGTGATCCTTATCACTCTTGTCGACCTGAACTCTGGCCCAGGTTTTAATCTCAAAGATCTTAAAGGGGCTGTAGCATGACGAGACTACGTGTCTTTCAATAGGCCTGACTCGGGGTGATGCGACCGCAGTATTCATGTGCGTGCAACATACGCGAAACCGAAGCGTGAGGAGAACTTTGGTCTGTTTCGCAAATGCTAGTCCGCTGACCATGTAGAGATTAAGTCGCTGATTACCGTAAATCAAGTCCACTCATGTCATGCAGTTGTCCAAAAGAAGACCTAGATGACATTAACCAGTATTTGCAAAGCTTCACTCCCTTTAAAGCAGCTCTTACTTATTTGCATTTTTAACAATCATTGAAAATATCAGATTCTGTGGAAAATGATTTTCTGTACTTTCCACGAAGCAAGATTTCCTTCAAGACCCAGTTAATTCATATCTCTTTATTGGGATACTTTGAACTTGCAACTTAGACTGTATTTGAATTATTCTATTTAACCTTATAAAGAACCTGTGCCTGGATGCAATGCCTGGTTATGACACTTTCACTTTTTTCACTAGTTGTTTTTGTTTTACGGATCTTGAATTTGTGGGTAATGGCAAAAATATGTTAATTCCCAGTGAACCCAGCTAGCATCAAAGTTTAAAGTTGTTATGGTCCTTGGAAACGTGATGAAGATGGAGTAAGATTGATTTTCATCACGTTTCTCATCCATTTAAATGTAATGAAGATAGAGTGTGAACAGTCTCCATTAAATTCCCAGTGAACCTAGTTTTGGATTTTAAAACTTTTATGATCCTAGGCAACTGGATTAAGATGGAAGTTAGAGTGATCTTCATCACGTTTCTCATCCATTGAAACATGATGAAGATAGAGTGTGAACAGTCTCTGTTTGATTCCCATGTGGACCTGGCCTGTTGTAAAGGGTCTTCCTTACTCAGAAACAAGGTGAAATGAAATTAAATAACTTGTGTTTGTTCTATTGAATACTAAACCTGGGATTTAGATGAAGATGCCATTGTTCAGTGAAGCAGTTTCAGTTACAGTTTCAGTTTCAGATTTATTTTTGTTTCCAACAGAACAATCGATATAAACGATCCTAACTTGAAATCAATCACAGATGTACAATAATACAATGCATTTTGCAAATCATTCATTGAATTTGATTGGTGAAAGGAACATTTGCTATAAATTATGCTTCTGTTTTGTTAAAGGTAAAAATTGTGGATGTGGAGGGATCCACTGAGAATCTATAGCTTCAAGTCCCCATGTTCTCTTGATTCATGATGAAGATGGTCATGTGAGCAACCTTTGTTCAATTCCAAGTGAATCTGGCTTCCATTGTTTTTTGGAAACATGATAAAGATTCAGTTAGAACAATTTCATCTGCTTCTTTGCAAACCTGGCATCTTTTTCAAAGTTCTTTGTTCCTTAGACTTAATTTGGTCTGTAGAATTTACTGACCTTTGTTTATTCTTTGAATACCATGCCTTGAATTTTAGATCAAGAAGAAATTTGGAACTTCCTTTTTAATGAATATCAATACAGTATTGCCTCTAGTGCTGTAACATCACGGATATCTCCAATTCCGTTTAACCGCCTGTCAAAACCGGACGGTTTTCGGTTAAACGATTTTTTTTTTGGCCGTGTGAAAAAAAAGCAGGAAGGTGATTTAACTGAAGGCGCCGATTTTTGCTTGTGAACTAGTCACAAATAATAGTAATAATGTCGTTTTAGAATAATGTGTAAGATCATTAAAGTAAATTAAAAACAGTAGAGGACCTAGGATAGAACCTTGAGGTACACCATGTGTAAAACTTGGATGAATATATATTGAGATCTATTACAAAGATTACTTTCAAACCAAGATGACAGACAAATTGGAGTGTTGTTCTAGTTTCCAAGTGGTAAGTCATCACACCGATTACTGAGCTGGGAGACATTGCTAGGCATAGTGCAAGTGCATTGAACAAAGTGCAAATCGAAACTTTAAAAAAAAAAAAAAAAAAAAAATTAAAAAAAAAAAAATATATTAAAAAAAAAAAAAAATTATAAAAAACAAAAAAAAAAAAAAAAAACGGGAAAACGAAACCGTCCAATTGAAAACGGAATCCGCCATGGGCGGTCGGATACCGGACGGTTAAACGTTTGACTACAGCACTAATTGCCTCACTAAACAATTAGCCTCCAGAGTTCACATTTTTTGTGTGTTGATACGTGTTGATGAAACATGATGAAGATGACAGTGTTAACAATTTTTTCTTTAAGTTCAAGTGAACTCTGCTTTCATTTTGATCCTTAGAAACGTGATACAGATTGAGTAAGAACAATCTATATCATCTTCTTCATGAACCTGGCATCTTTTCAAATTTCTATGTTTCTTAGACTTGAATTTGATCATCTTTGTCCGTTCACTCAAATATCATGCCTTGGATTTTACATAAATTGGATATTTGGAATTGCCTGTTGAATGAATATGAATATGAAATTGTCTCACTCAACTAGCTTTCAAAGTCGATGTTTCTGGTCTGTTGAAAAAAATGATGAAGGTAGAGTGTGAACACTCTTTGATTCCAGGCAAACCTGGCCTTTGTTGTTGTGCCAGGGAGTGAGTCAGCGGTAGATAGATATGATAATTGATGTTTCCTATGTACATTCTAGGATAACAGGTTCAAACTGCCATAAAATAAGGGCAGGGCAGCGTGTTGACGACAAAATGATGATGGTTTTTATTCCATGCTGGGGGATTTTCTCTGCAGGTATATACCCTATACCTGTGGACAAATGTGTAAGCTCTTTTGATTGACACTACTTAAATATATTGCTGTGAGCCAGTAATTTCAAGGTTTCTTCTTTACAAACCTTCCTTCTGTTGTCGCTCCATTCTCCCCTTATTTCAGGGGAGGGGGGGGGGGGGTGTGATTGTTTCAAAGTGTGTGTAATATTTGTCTTTCCTGGTAATTGTAATTTTGACGTTTGCACTGGGTTATCTTTGTTACACTATAAGTTTGAATTTTGGTATCTATTGATATCAAACAAAAATTGAGAATGATCCCATTAGATTGTAATCAATAGAATATGAATTGAACTGAACATGGCTAAATAAAGTCAGTTTTAATTGTATTCAAATGTATGGAGCCACATGATTTCTTGAGTTTGAAAGATAAAAAAGGTGACTTTACATCTGATATTGTAAAAGCCATTTTTGATAATTTCAATCTTGTAGAATTCTTGTAAAGCGATCGGTGAGAGAATAAAATCTCACATATATCCTGGTGTATCAAATATACCTCTTAAATACATTGTATTGATGTGCCAAGTATTCATATTTGACTTTTGCTCAGCAGATACAACATACGTGTATGCAATTGGGTCTGTTAGTCCCTGTAATACCTCAACCAGGTTAATTGGTTTCCTGCTCTGCCAACTCCAAAAATATATGTGAAATTATTGGTGAATGACTGTAACTTCTCTGAAAATAAACGTTAATTTTTGGTTGTAAACTTTTAGATCCTTCTGAAATTATCGCTCACTGTTGTTGGACTTTTGTGTGATCACAAATAAAAGCACCTTCAATATGGCAGATCCTTATGTAGTATTCAAACTTACAAATTGAATTGTTTGTCTTTACAAATACTGTTGTTTCAAATTTAGTTGAGCAGTATTCAAGTATTCTGTGTAATCATGATAACATTTCTTACATGCTTGGAAATTTTTTTCTATCCATCTTCACCTCTGCTTTCCTTTCATTGTGTCTAATAAGTGCTCCAGATCTCAAAATGTCTGTATATGATAGGTCCCATGTCGCACCCCTGTGGTAACCCCCTCCACCCTTCCCCACGTCAGGAAAGGAGAAAGATTTTTATTGATTTTCTGTTTTTTATTTCGCCAAAGACATAGGGTTGGGGTTAGGGTTAGGGTTAGGTATAGTGTTTGATCCCAGGTTCAAGTTAGAAATTGATTAATGTAGGAAATTTATTACAGAGCAATTGTCACCAGAACAAGTGTTGTACAAAACCCCTGACTGGATGAATGCCCCCTTTGTGGTCTCTAATTTCTCATCAAAAGAAGATGACCCCCTCACTCCCTTTACCCATAAAAATAAAATGCCACTATTTATTTCATAACAATTAAATCACAATACTTACTGATAAAATGTAGAAAACAATGTGATATTTGCAATAATTTGATATCTTCAATTGCCTAATTAAAGGATGACCATTGACAGCATCAACATAACCAAACTGTCGACCTGCAAACACCTTAAGGGCATAATTATTAATTTTGTTATGTAATAGCTGTCCAAGGAAGTTGCTAGAGTCATGGTCGTTAATTGGCAAATGCAGTCTTATGATGCTTTAACCTTGAAAAGTTATGGTCTGAAAAAGGCCATCAGTAGCTCTAATGTCGTGTATGTTAAAGGGCCAACATAGGGCAGATGTCTTGTGTATCAGACAACATTACTCACTACGATGTCTGAACGTAAGATGATACACTTCTAATTGCCAGTTGATCAACAATGCATAATTCTGCTTAAACCTTCGGAAAAGCTGCCTTATGAAGAAAGGAAGAGATAGCGATCGCTTGGCGTCGTTTGCGCTAAAAAGTTGTAATTAAGCGAATAGCATCTGTCGTTGCTTGCCCTTGTGATGTGCGGGGGTTGTTGATCTTCTTTAAGACCTCTTCTGCAGAGGATCTGTTTTAAAAAACGCTTTACAAAACGCCTCTCGGGGTGCCGCTGAGCCGGTTAATGTAGATAATTCTGCAGAGGATGACACACGTGAGGACGCATCCACAGAAATATCTTTGGATTGGGATTGTCGATTAGGGATGGAAGCATATAAACAGGATTGTTGAGCCAATATTTGTGAGCCAGGTTGCAATTATTTCCTGAACGTGTGTCACTCACTCGGGCTCCCATTATCAGTTGGATATCAGTTTTGATTTGGGGGGATTGGATTGTTTTGTATCGTATCGGATCATTTTGTATCGATGGTGGTTGATTGACGGGTTGATGGGAATGGTTGCTCCAGTGCTCGGACATTAAGTTGGAATCACTTCATTTGTCGTCATGGCACCGGAAGAGGTGCCGGGTAGTAATGGGAACAGTAGGATTGCATCTTGGGTAAGAGAGAGGGTCTTTATGTTGATTTTTTACTCAATTATGTTGTTGTGCTGGTCAAGTGAAAGGAAGAGAGAGAGAGAGAGGGGGAGGTAGATAGATAGATAGATTGGAAAGGAGTGGGAGAGAGGGAAGGAGAGAGAGAGATAGAGAGAGTGGGTGGGGAGATAAAGATAAAGAGAATTGGGGAAAAGGAGAGAAATTACAAGGTTTTATCTGATTGCTGCTTAACTTAATAAAGGAAAGATAGCTTGAATCCCATTTTTATTAATATACAAATAAACTAATTAGAGATGGTTCCCTTAAATTCAGAAAAATGGCATTCATTCTACAAGTGGAAAATGAACGTTGATGACCAGCTATGCAAGGAATTGTTAGTAAAGCGCCAGTTTGTTAATATGTATATCTCACTTTGAAATCTGTTCTGTTTTACATGCTGAGTATAGTCACTTTTTATATTCAGAGATATATTGAACACAAAATTTAACCTTTCTCTGCATGTACAGGTATATCATTTTTCTGAGTATTTGCTACTTTTTTCTCTCTCAAACATATTAAATGATTTGTGTTGTACTATCTAAAAAATCTACTATGTCATTACCCCTGCCACCTTGCAAAGAGTTCCTTCATATGATATTGCACTATATTAATGTACTGTACTCTGTACTGCACTGTTTAATGCAAGGTGTCTTTTCTTCCAAGGCCCTCATTTCTAGAGCACAGATTACATTAGCTCATTAAAAAGATCCTTGTTAATCTTAAATCAGTAGTTCACACCCAAAAACCCTTGACATACCCCAGTGGGTGCAAATCTCTGTTGGGGTGCAGGTACATTTTTTATAAACGCTCACAAAGCGATCAAGAGGTTATTCCACCGACGTAGGATGATGTCGTTTTACTTTGATCACATGATCCTGCGGTTGGAGATTGGGAAGTTGATCCGAGCATATTTATTTTTAAAAATTCATGTGGGCTGGAAATGTATGATGTCATACTGCATGGGAAGGAATCAAGTGACTGCGATGGGTACAACATAAAATCTAGTCAAAGTTTGGATGGGGGAGGGGATAAGACTCAGTTTGCTTGTGCTTAGATAAACTATTTTTAAACAAAAACATAGTTTTGTTGAACTGTTTATGAACAAAGAAAAGGAAAGTTTGGAACCACTAAATGTTCATTCCTATATATCCAAGAATGGTATATATATCTGTGATGAAAATTATGCCATATTGTTGAATCTTTGAAGTAAACATTGAGTGGTTAAATTATGCATAAACAAAACATTTTAAACTACATGGAAGGTGTTTCGTAAATATTCACTAAATCAATCATTTAATGTGTTCAAAGAGAAATTTGCCAGTATTGTTATGGTGATGGTCAGTGCATCTGGCTAGTGCCTTTGTCATGACTGCTAATAACCATAGTCATGTCTCAGGCCAGAAGTATATAATTGATATATTTGAGCCATGTTGGTGTTGTGTGATGTTTTTTAACATGAGAGTAGAAATTGAAATGGTTATTATTGCAAAATGTTTGTTTTGGTGAAAAAGAAATTGGTGGGTATTGGATCAATATCTATCATACTTCATTCATTCACTTAACTCATTAGCCATCTATTTATGTGGCCTAAATTATTTATTACTCATTCTGATCATACTCCAATACTAACATTCTAATCATACTTCATTAGCATTCTTATCATTTTCTTCACATAGCATATCATAAAAAGATACTGTCAATACAAAATTTCATTAAATAACTCATTCATCATTTGAGAAATTTGTTGTACTGTTTCCATCATTTATTATCTCAATCGATCACTACCCTCCTTGTCAATCACTTAAATAGTAACTTGATTTTTTTGTTTCTAAGAGTATCTTCAGAATCATTTGGTCTATATATGACCCTGTTGAATAGTGATCGTAATCCATCTCTAATCCTGCATCCCTCTTTATCCCTCTCCAGGATCGTATGTCCTCCAGGAGCAGAGGGCGCAGTCTCCTGAAGCACTTCTCGCGCCAACGGTCCCCGCCCGGCGACGAGGATGGCACCACCGGTGGTGGGGGCGGCGGCTCGGGAGGCTCCTCCAGGATCTCCAGCCTCCGCCCCAAGTCTGTCTGCTCCTCCATCCTGGTGGACAAGGAGTGGCAGAGGAGTGACGAGCTCCTGGACCTGATGGTGGCCCAGGGCAAGATCTCCAGGGACGACAGGGACGACCTGCTCAAGAAGTTTGCCACGGACAGGAACTTCAAGAGTGGGGATGCTCAACGGATGATACTCGCCAATCTTGTCAAAGTGAGTATTGTGGTGATAAAAAAAATGCATCTGATAAGACATTGATAGATTAGTTGGAAGATATAAGTGGAAGATAAGGGGAAGATCTTCAGGGACAATAGGGATGTCCTCCTCAAGAAGTTTGCCACGGACAGGAACTTCAACGGATGATACTCGCCAATCTCGTCAAAGTGAGTTATTGGAGTGGTTAAAGACATTCACTAATCTCAGTTTTTGTTTAAAAAATGTATCTAATAAGACATTGATAGATTAGTCGGATGATATAAGTGGAAGATAAGGGCAAGATCTCCAGGGACAGTAGGGATGACCTCCTCAAGAAGTTTGCCGCGGACAGGAACTTCAAGAGCAGGGATGCTCAACGAATGATACTCGCCAATCTCGTCAAAGTGAGTATTGTTAAAGTTTTTGCCCCCTTTACTCAGCAGATACATGTACTGTATGTAACAGGGTCGACTGTTAGTCCCTGTAATACCTCAAACAGGTTAAAACAGTTTTTGTAAAAAAAGTACCTCCTCAAGAAGTTTGCCACAGACAGGAACTTCAAGAGCGGGGATGCTCAACGGTTGATCCTCGCAAATCTTGTCAAAGTGAGTACTGTAGTGGTGAAAGATATTCACTAATCTCATTTTTTGCACAAAAAAAGTTTCTATTAAGACATTGATCTATATCAATGCTTTTGAGGTTGCATTGGAGCAACATCCTCATATGAAAGAATTCAACAGGGAAAAAAAGTTGTTGATACGGCATTACTCTATTTAATGCATTTTTCTATTTACTCTATTTATTGAAATCAGCTGAGGGAAAATTCTTACAAAAGGAATTATCCATAGCCATGCTAGGTGCATCCCAACTTTTTATAGTGTTCGCTTCAAAATGGATTATTTTAAGGGAACTGTTGTCCCCCAAGATTAAGATATCCTGGAATGATTAAATCAATTTCCAGAGAATATCACCCATTACAAGACCCTTGATACAGGATATTACAAACTTGGCAATAGGTTTTATTTTACTTGGTAAACAAATAATTGTTCTTTTTTAACAAGAAAGCTGGCAATAACTTAATTTAAGGTTTTATTTTGAGAACACTTGTTAAGTGAAAGTTGGCATTGACAATGAATCCATGGAGGTTTTGTTATTTGTCAGAGAGGTGAACTTTTATCTCCATCCATCTCAATATAATGTAATCAAATAAGATTATTATAACCCAATGATAACAATATTTTTTTTGTTGGTTTAATGCATGGTGAATCAAGTCTCTGTGCACTTCTAAGGTGAATTTGATATTATTGTCCCGGCATTAAGTTTTGCAGCCAGGCATTGTCAGCTTACAGATTTTTTAAATGAACTCCCTGGCTATCAGCTACCTGTTTATTAAACCATCCTCAAGACAGGTGTCTCAATGATATACCTTGTTGAGTTACGTAAGCCCCTACCTAGGGCTCAACCCTGAGCCCCTGAATTGATATGTAAGAGAATGGATGGCTTATATACTTATGATCACAGTGCTTATAAGTACTAGACTGATACACAAGTATTCTGATGTAGCTGGGTAAATGGATTAATGGTTTTTCCTTCATATAATGGACATTTTGTTCACATCATTTTCAAATATGATGTGCAGATTTGCCTCACAAATCTAAATATTAAAAGTCTCCATGTAAAATATAATTGACTCATAGCTTACATTTTATTCCTGTTTATTTGGTTCAATTCCCATCCAAACAATGTCACACATACACATTATTATTATTATGTTCATGATTTTAATTAATTCATTTGTTTATTCATTTATTTATTATTTTTTTATTCATTTATTCATTTGTTTTGTATTTAGTTATTTATTTTTATTTATTTATTTATTTTTTCATTTTCATTTTTCATTTTTCATTTTTCTTTTTTTATTTATTTATTTTTATTATTATTATTATTATTATTTTTTTTTTTTTTTTTTTTGGGGGGGGGGGATATCTATTCATCATACCCTTCCTTAACAGTAGGTAGTAAATTCATGCCTTCAGTTCTGGAGCATGATTCCAGACATTGTGAGGGCTTTCACATCTTGGGGGAGGGGGGCACATTGATTAGGTTAGGGTGTGGCAAGAGGCGTATCATCTTCTTTTTTCATTCCCTGCCCCTCTCCCTTTTTTAATCCATTCTTCCTTTTTTCTTGCCATTCGATTTCTGGTCCCCTTGCATCTTAGCCCATACATCAATATTCAATCACTAGATCGCCATGGAAAATATTAAATTTTCCCAACATCTCATTTTATTTCTTTTCAATAGACCGGAAGGATATCCATAGATGATGCAGTCCACTACTCCCGGTTGCTAGGCATCGTGGCGTCAGCGGAGACGGAGGCGAGGACGATCGCAGAGGTCAGCAACGCCTTCCAGGAGAAGAGAGTGTATAATTTTGGAGTGTACAAGTACTACAAACACCGCACATGCCAGAGGAGAATTCTACAGGTAAGTTTTGTCTTGTCTCCCGTAATGTTTGAGTCTCATCAACTTATCAGTATGTTTACTGAGAGCCAGGGCATCTTTTAAGTACAATTTTGCTGACGATCCATTCAGATGCGTGTATCAAATTTAGCACCTATTTTAATGAGATGTTGATGAACTTGTACTTGCAGTGGTTTCGTGGAATGTTGCCCAGAAGGGCTTTTAGTCTTACAGATGTTGTAAAAGTGTGTACATGTATGTCAATATCCTACCAGTTCTTAGCAGACAAAATTAGGTATATGTCTGTAGCATGAGGAGGAATGAAGAACTTGACTGGCATTGAGTTGCATTGGTAAAGTTTAGCAAAATCCTCTTCTTTTATTCTTTGGCCATTGAAAACAGATTAAAAACATCAATGTTGCACAATGCAGCACTCTGGAAACATCTTCTGCTACTTCTACTACTTTTACATTTTCTACTACTTCTACATCTGCTGCTATTTCTACCACTTATACATCTTCTGCTAATTTTAATTCTTCTACTTTTTCATATCTTTTTACATCTTATGCTACTTTTATCTACTTTTTAATATTATGCTACTTCTTCTTCTTCTGATGCTTTTACCTATACTACTATTTGTTACTTCTACCACTGCTTCTATTACTATATATCATTTGCACTTTCTACTACTTCTACAACTATTACTACGTGTGTGACTATCTCTGCTACTACTCTATAGGGCCACTTGTTAATGCTGCCTCTGCTTTTGATTCAACTACTTTTCCCTTATACTTCAACATGTACTTATAAACTATAATTTAAACCGATATTCCTTTCTACATTGCATTGCAATGTCTACATTACCCCTTTATTCTCTGCTGCACTTTGTCGTGTGAGCTACATGCCAAGATGACAAATGCGAGTTGATTTTCCTCAAGGAGAAATTCAAGGCAAGCGACTTAAGCTAGGGATTGTTGCTATAGTGGGTGATTTGTTTCTCTTATGAATCATAGAAAACATTGGCATACATTTCCTAATTCTGCATTCACCCCGGGGATATCTGTATTTCATATAGAAAGGCTTCAGTTCAAAATTTTGAGAGACTGGGGTATACATTTCTTCAAGAAAAATTGAATCATGTTTGTGCAGATTGCAGACATCAGAAAACTGTTTGGGACAACATTATTCCCTAATCACGTCCTTGTTTTATTATTTAATTGGAACCAGAAAGGCATTAACTTATATACTTTAACTCAGATTCAACATCCTTATGGTTCTAAGCAGATATTACATTCTTTTTGTATTATTTAGCCTTTTTAATTTCTGATTGTCAGCTTGTCAAATTTGAATGTCGATTTTTCTTCGACTCTTGCAACTCTTTTAAATACTTTCAAAAAGGGATCAGAATGTAGAAGAAGATATTTATATTCATGTTTCTTTTTAAGGTGTATAATTGTCCTCTGAAGTTTAAGAACAGTCCTAATATGAGCAAGCAAAGAAAAACTGCACCATTTTCAAACTTTCATGAAATGACATGTAGCATATGTATAGCTTGCATTCCCATTCCTCTTTAATTTCAACAAACAATTATCACAAGCTTTACGTCACTACATTGTTTAGTTTGCCTCCCCCCAGGTACGAAGACCCAGTTCTCATTTACACCACAAAAGATGTTATTAGCTGGGGAAATGTAACTAACTTTGAAATATGCATCACCCCATGGCATTAATTATAAGATGTAAAACCTATTAAACATTGCCAAGTTTTGTTTCAGTGTAAAATAAAGGAGATAATAATCAAACAATGGTTACAGATGGCTCAGCTATAGCAGGTTTAATGCTATATTGCTTGCGATGGATCTTACGGATAAAGAAAACGGGAAGCGAGATTGGATCGATGGAGGAAATTAGGAAAGCACATCGATACCTTGAGAAAAGGAGAGGGTGCGTAAGATAAGGGCTTTAAGGAGAGGTCTTAAGATGAGGGAAAGGGGATATGAGACCTCGGGATTGAGCCTGAAAACTGAGAGTTCACGGGGACGGGCATGAACCTTGCTCGACAAGGGAAGACCCTGTAGGCTCTCCCTCTAGGACCAGGCCATCTTTATTGTGATCTGAACGGAACATAAGAGTTAGCATGTGGTTATCATTTTCTGGTAAAATATATATAGCTTGGATATATCACAAGATATCTAAATATCACAATATTTAAAAGTAAGCCTTTAAAAACAAAAATTGCTGTTTCATTTTGTATGAAGAAAAAAACAGTTAAATAATTTGTGAAATGACTCCATATATTACCAAAATTGAAAAAACAATAAATTTATTGATATTACCAATGAAATAACTAATTTGTTATAAATCTGCAGACATAGGAAATGATCACAAATTGAGTACTTCGTGACATTTTATGTAATGGCTCAATGTTTATTCAGATATTGGTTATGTTGTATCAAGGTTAACAAATATGTTTAATTTCATTTAGTAAATCTTCCAAATGAGTATGGCATCTGCTTTAACTATGACTTATCTACAGTAGCAGGTAGATTATAATCAGGAATGTAGTACGAATTGCAGAATTGATAGTACGCTGTTACCCCTAAAGTTGGAATATATCTTTGTTTACCTCTTTTCTTGAAGTTATTGTGACAATATGATTTATTATTGATAGATAAGTTTATATCTTCCCTGAACTTTACAGATCAATCTAAAGAGAGTCTCATGGATCCATGCAGTTCTGAGAATATGTTAACTTTATAACCATGGAGAATAAGCCATATTATTACAATCATTTCATGAAAAGAGGGAAGAAAATAAATCTTTCCAACTTCATAGGCAACAGTGTAGTAGCAGATGGTGCTTGATGCCATCTGTACAGACTGTGATACTGTTGTATTGGTACCATGTTGATCACAGGAAAACGGGTGAAGGGTTTAATGAGACCACATTTGATTAGACATTTCCTTTGAAACATTAAACTCTGCTCTAATATATAATTGCAATTGACAATATGACGTCATTGATCATTTCTTGAAATGTGGAAAAGAGTACATAAACTTTTTAAAGCAATTAGCATATATATACATGAGGAGAAAGGCTTTAATTCATATTCATGTTTAGTTGTGAATGAATGTTCAATGTAAGGGAATGACAGGTATTTAAACCCTTTTGTGACAATCCTTCCACATTGTGTGGTTTGACTCAATAACTTTTGATCCAGAGCTCCAAAAAATATGCCAGATGCATGAGGAGAAAGAACATAAGTTTTTGTATATATACTGCATCCATTTTTGTTTAATGACTACATGTATATGTGACCCGGCACCACAAAACCACCAAAAAGTCGCAAAAAATTATTTTCCTGATTTCATCTGATTATGAAAGAAGAAGTTCTCCTCATTAAAATGGTATATTACTTGTCCAAATTGAAGCTTCCTAACCCTTTCAATTTAGTGAATGAAAAGAGCTGGTGAGGGAGGTTACTGGTATTAAATTGTGAGAAAGAGAGCTTTAAAGTTTGGGGCTATTCAAGCATGCGGAGCAAGCAAACCACAGGGAAATCAATAGAAGGGTGAATCAAAAGGCCATAGCAACCACTATGAAGAGATTTTCAGATTAGGCTGAAATTTGACCTGATGGTCAAACATAGTCTGTTCATTATGTTTCTGAGGTTTCAATGTGTGGACTTAAGTCTTTCAAAAGTTATTATGTTGTAAATGTATAGAGTTGTAATTGGACAGATTAAGTGAACTGCAACATAGTGCCGAGACACCTGCACTAGACAATGCCTATTCATGGTGGACCCGGAGTCTTTTTGTTCCCCCTTACATAACACTGCTTGTCACCTATCTTGTTTTGTATACATCTGGGCAATTATTTGTAACCACATTATCAGGAATTCTCTCGTCGCTGTCTTGCCCGAAGTGTTCAGTAAGCAAAGCTGTAAGGTTGACCTGATTCCCCGCAGCTAGCCCCCGCATCATCGCTTCGTTGACCGCCCGAGCTACCCGGGCATCTGCGTTGGTGCACCCCGGTACCATCCCACGGCTCTGCTCACGTACAAAACCTGGCATTGTAACGACGTTGTAGACTTTTTCGCAACTTGTCACTCTCAAATGTATAAAATATAATAATGTTCTTAGGTCTACTCTTGATCAACAAATTCTGGATATGTGATGTACAATCAAGCTACTCGAAGTCGTTAACGGAGAATATAAGACGAACGCAAATCTGGAACTCGGATGTGAAAGTGGATACAAACAAAATGGCGCGCCGCACTGATTGCTATAACGGACCAATCACAGCCCGCGTAGCACGACCCGTTAGCAACGACCGACCATTTCCGGACTACGATAATTTCGCTCGGGAAAAGTGATCAAATTTTGGAAGAGACCGAAGGCTGTGCGAAAAAAACTGGTCTAGAAAAACCGTTTAAAACACATCTTCTACTATGTTTTAGACTTCCAAATTTTGATACTAGGTACAGAAAAGACCACTCTTTCAGAAAATGCAAAAAAACAAAAATCTATTTTTTTCACCTAAATTGACATTTTAGCTGATTACGGAGAATCGCTGGTTGCGACTTTTTGTTGGTTTTGTGGTGCCGGGTCACATATTGCGTTTGATCCCAGGAATTTTGTTAAGGAAGATAAGCTCTAAAATCCTTAAATTGGCAATACCTTGAGAAATTCAAAATCATTGTTTTTTTTAATCAAATTGGTACCAGTAATTTGTTCATCTTTTTGACAACAGTCTCTCTTTTGTATATTGTGTTCAGAGACATTTGATTTTATCTTAACAATGAAGCAATAAAAGAAAAAATAATTATTGTTGCCAATTTGAAGATCAAAGTGTGATCATTTTAGCCCAACAAATAAATCCTGTCATGGAAGGGTTAATAATAACAATATTTGGACCTTAGAATAGAAGAATGTTTTTTTGTTTTTTGAGGTTGCCCATTGGTAAGGAAGTTGGTGAAGAAAGAGGAAGGAAGACTTAAACTCACATTGAATGCCCGGACACTGCGGCAGAGAGAGAGGGGGAAATGTGAGGGGGTTAGAAGGTAGATTCTGGCAAGGATAAGAGGAGGGGGTCCCTTAGCACCTTGCTGAGCGAGAGAGAGAGAGAGGGAGGGTGGAAGGGAGGGAGGGAGAGAGAGAGAGACAGGCAGAGCAAAAAAAGGAGGGACAGAGAGAGAGAGAGAGAGAGAGGGGGGAGGGAGGGAGGGAGAGAGAGAGGGGGAGGGCGGGAGGGAGGGAGAGAGGGGGAGGGAAGGAGAGAGGGGGAGGGAGGGAGGGAGGGAGAGAGGGGGAGGGAGGGAGGGAGGGAGGGAGGGAGAGAGAGTGATAGAGGGGTGGAGAGAAAGAGAGTGAGGAAGTGATAAAGAGAGGGAAAGATATATATATATAGAGAGATAATAGAGAGGAAGTGATAAAGGGAGAGAGAGAGAGAAAGAAAGAGAGATAGAGAGAGAGAGAAGGGGAGAGAGGGGGTAGGGGGTTAAAGAGGGCAGGAGGGAGAGAGAGAGAGAGAGAGAGGGAGAGATAGGGATAGAGTATACAGGTAATTTGATTATTGTCAGACATTTTTATGTTTCCTTCATGGATAGACTCGTAGGCACCAATATATTGTCGAAGGTTTACAAGGGATACAGGGAGCGTTTACATTGACTTTTATGTACTGTTCAAATAAAAGATCTAGAAGCGGATAACGGTGACATACCAAGAACAAAACAAAATAGAACTAAAAATTTCCTGCATGTATGAGAGCACAATTCTTAGACGATCACAAGTTTGACTGTCAGTCTACACCTCTTGTACTACTACCTTAAAAGAGGGGATTGTAAATATTATTTGGGAAAGATTTAAGATTGTAAAAAAACGATCAAAAACATTATCCTTATTAGATGAAATTTACATGATAATTTGTATAATAAGTGGAGAGATTCTAGAATGTCTTCAGAAAACAATATGTTACAGTCCCTTATGTTAAAACTGTTGCAGAACAGAATCATAAATAACAAGAAGGTAGAATATCTAATTTTTGCTTTTGAAGATATGAACTTCTTAAGACATAATTTAAAAAGAAAGGTAGATGATATACAAGAAATTGGTTGATTTTGTAAATATTGATTAATGATTTTTCTCACATTTTCAAGAAATTGGAAATGGTTATATGAATATTTAAGTGTAAATGTACTTGTTAAATCATAATTTAATACTATAATATATATGAAAAAAATAATTAACAACACTATGCAGAATAGATTGTCCAGTAATGAAAGATGAAACTTGCTCATATATCAACTTTAATCGTTGATTCTGAACAGGTTTACAATGTACATGTATTTTGCTGAGAAAGCGGTGATATTCCAGCATAAAATTATCTAACAGGGCCTATAAATCATATCCGTTATTAAGCCCATGAAAGTCACATTTTTGCCTTTATTACTAAAACTTGTCTTAAAAGTTGATTCATGGTATCTATTTTGAACCCCTGTAGTGTGTGTTAATACCTATCTCAAGGGGAAAACAAAATTACAATCTAAACCATGCAGTGACTTTAAGGATATCTCTCATTTCAATTTTATGACTTTTAAAATTATCTATTTTCTAACCATGCGTTGCTCTACTTTAAAAGTGAACTTTCTACTGTTCCGTCATACATTACACTGCTGAACGTATAAAAACTTCATACATTGATGGCGAAAGAGTTGACTCAACTTTAATGTTTTCCGTTTTTCCTTTCTCTTTGGGGCATTTACCACTATATAAGCATGAATCATGATTTTCATGGAATCTTATAGTCTCAATGTCATTATAATGCCTGTGTATTTCCATTTAAAGAAATGGTGATGGAATATTGTCACGCAACCTCCTCACTTTTTTTTCTTCACAGAAACCTTTCAAAGACATGAACCATTTGAACACATGACTCTGCCTTTAAAGAAAGACAAGGTTCTATAGATTATTGTTAGCTTTTCTTAAAGCTATAGACCAGTTTTGGAAATCCCCCTCCCTCAAAAATTGAAATGGAAGCTCTTATTACCAATCATGTGAAATAATATGTTTTGACTAATACGTAATGATACAAATTTTGCCGGGAAACCGCCTACTTATTGATATATTTGGTTAATTATTATATCTATCTGGACTGGATAGGTATCGCGTAGTCCCATATACATCTTTCTGTGTACAGCGCTTGTAACTTTACCAAGACTGGGCCAAATTTCTTATCATTTTGATGATTCCAGAACCTTACAGTACACACCAAGACTTATATGCTAGATGATCAACCTTTTCTGATCGATTCCATGTTTCTTTCACAATGCAATCGCATGACCAGAACTCAACTTTATCTTTAAGGTCAGTCAGTGAAATTATAATCATGATTTAATATTTATTCTGTAGAGATTTCAGGACTTTGACCAGAGATGGTGTTCTGATTTTTTTATTTTTAGCGAATAGTTAATTAGAGAATATACCTTAATATGAATCATTGTTGTCATTGTCTGGCTCTTTTTAATGGGGGCATCGGGAAGGGGGGGGGGGCAGTTAGTATGGGTGAAACACTTTCAGTCAGTACCTGCCCTCTGGTATACAAGTTTAGAACCCTGTTTGTAAAGGATTAGTCTTACCCACAAAGTCATCTGCCTTTGACTGACTTGTCAAGGTACGATTAATCCCATCATTCATATCTTTGGCCTGTTTAGAGGATCACAATTATCTTCTTTTTTTTTGTGCCCAAGACGAAGTCTAAGAAAGTTTAAAGCTCAGTAAGAAAGAATGGCTACAAGTCTGACCATGTTGGTCTAGCAAACCTTCTGAAAAGTTGACAGAAGGCCAATGAGACCGACAACCCATGAAACTGACATGTAGACCCAATAATTCATATCTTTGGCCTGTTAAGAGGATCACAAATTATCTGTTTTTGTGCCCAAGATGATGTCTCAGAAAGTGTCAAACTTAGCAAGCAAGAATGGCTACCAGACTGACCATGTTGGTCTGGCAAACCTTCTGAAAAGTTGCCAGAAGGCCCATAAGACCGACATGTAGGTCTCTTTGGCCTTCTGCCAACTCTTTTTATGGTTTACCAGACCAACCGTGTCAGTCTTGTGGAAGACCAACAATATCAGTCTATTGGGATATCACCAAGAGAACAGTCACTATTAGGATTTCCACCATTTTTATTATTTAGAGGTGACTCTGAAGATTTAGTAGTGGAAATGATAATGATCAAGTTATCCATAAAGCTCTAATAAAGTCTTTTAAAAACAAAAACATATCTGAAAGTTGTTCACAGTTTACTCCTATTTGCCATCTGTCTCATTGTTATTGTACACAATCTATTAATAGTCAAAATATAATTTTTTTCACAAGGGATATGAATGCTAGTACCTACCTGTACAAGTTTGACCTTTCGTAAGTAAATTATGGATGGTCATGCCAAGTCTGTCTGCTTCAATGCTAAATAAAGCATCATCACCATTTCCGTGATGCATTTATGCCCTATTGCCAAAATTATTGCTTTATTGGGTTAAAAATGGGCATTTTGGCATTGAAAAGCTATCTAGCTGATGAGTTTGTCTTTTGTAAATTTGGCGGAGGTACATGTATAACTGAATCATGCATACTGGAAATTTAGGTATGAATTTGAGTGTTTTCGGATTTGAATTCACAGATGAAAGCCCATTGATGCTTTACATTGACACTGCGGCCATGGACGCATGGTGCTCGCTCTGTGGATAAACCAGTATTATTCATCCTTCTTTCTTGCTCTCTCTCTCTCTCTCTCTGCCTCTCCCTCTCTCTGTCTCTCTCTCTCACTTTCTCTCTTCCTCTCTCTCCCCTCTCTCAATAATTGTTTTGTATTACAATTTATACAGACATTTCCAACACAAGCACTCTTTTTGGAGGATACTTATCTTCCATCATAGCACTTTCCAATTTTACTCCCAATGGTATTATTCCATTATCTTGTCATAATATAAAAGTTAATTGAATTTATTATTCATTTATTATGGAAATTGTTTGAATAGAGGTGAAGCAGAATAGCAAGAAACATCCAAAGTTCAACATTTATTTGTATTATCTTTATCTTTTTTTTTTTTCCTTTCTTCAGATTGACTTCCAGGCATGCCAGCTGTGTAACATTCAGAAAGGAAACCTGAATAGAAAGTTTACCTTTGCCACAGTAACAGACTATGAAAGTGAGGTAAGAACAAACTATGCTTATTGCTTCTTGTTAAAGAGAAAGAGAGAGAGAGAGAGAGAGAGAGAGAGAGAGACCACTTCAAGCATAGATTACTGCTCATATTGGCTATAGTGTACTCTGCATTGTTTCTGATGAGAAGATGATATATAATCTTAATATCTTCTTGTAATCCTTCTTATTTGAATAGCCATCAGTGATTAATCTGACAGCACAAACAGCATTAACTATATGTAAAGAGCTGTTTAGCTCTATGTAAATAGTTGTTAGTCCCTTTCTGGCTCTTAGCAGACAATGAGATCTTTGTGCTACAGAGCTGTTAGAACATCATAATCACTGTGGATGGATTGCACATACATGCCAACTGTTCAGATTAAAGAGGAACATTCCTCTTTTTGGGAGAAGATAATTATCATTTTAATGCAGGTGTTCCTCTTCCTGTACAAATTTGTCTGTAGTATTGAATAGGAGAGTTAGGATTGTTCCTCTTTTTTTTTGAAAATAGCATAATTTGTACAGATTTCTGATTTTCAAATGTTGGCATGTATGATTGCAGAAACAGCCCTTTTTGCCAGCAAACTGGGTAATTTGATACTCCTTCTTTTGCAACAGAATAAATGTGATATGTATGCCATATGTATCAATTTGCATGTTTGGTACCCTCTGTTAATAATATTGTATATTTCTCATGACTTGAGTTTTAGTCAGTTCATATCTTATGAAGAAAACTCTAGTTGCCTGAATGTTCTTAAAACATAACCATTTAAATGTTTCATAAAGGATTTTGATGGGAGGTTTTATTTCTTCTATTAATAGAGGAATTGATTGAGGGTCGATGAATAATAATTCTTATGCATTATGTTCCATACTTGTTACATATCATTGTAAAAAAGCCTTTCTATAAATTGTGTAATTCCTTTGTTAACTGACCCTTTCAGCCTGTGGTCCTGCATGGTCAGTCTTTGAAAATATTATCCCCATGACGACTGCATTATCCTATAACCATAGGCTTCATATGAGGAACACCCGGTTCAAGTAGGCGATGGGTTAAGATTGAAAAATAAATGAGATTGATCCTCTTAAAGGTAATAAAAGGTTTTGGGAAATTTTGACAATTGAGTGGATAGTGATTCTTTACAATTTTAATATATTTGGATGCCCCTGTGAATGTATTATAAGCACTAGAAAATTCAGCCCCTAAAACAATTCTGCTTTCGAGAAAAATTCAATACAAAAATTTACTGGTGCTCCTGGTAAATGTTGATAAATTTCAAATAGCGCCTAGGGCCATCCAATGGTAGCTGCGACCATGAAAATCTCAGAATCTGCAGTTGTGATATATAATTTCCAATGGGAATAGCCAATTGGACGATTTCAGTCAAGAAAAATTGTTTTATAGCTCAATTAATATCTTGACCTTGAGAGGGAGCTATACAATATAGAGAGTTTATTATTTTTAATTTTATTACTTTAGACTCAATTTTAACAGCGACAACGATCACTGAATATTGTAAAATCGCATATGCTTTCAGTATGTTCATTTGAACCAAATTCATGACCCCATACCAAAACTTTGTATTACCTTTAAAGCTTCTCAGCAGCCTCTTTATAGTTTCCCCTGTTACACTGACATCATATCACATTAGGCAAACTGGGGAGGATAGAGGAAGAAGAAGATGTCTGCAAATACAATTAGGATGACTTCATATCAGAGTAGATAGGAGCACAGTGGAATCACTCATCAGGAGCTATCCGGTATCTGCTGCTCAGTGACATGGCAGAAAGAGAAATACAATGGGGAGGGGGAGGGAGGCCCTACATTTGTCTAGGCAGAGGGAGGGGGAAGAGCACTGTTTAAAATTGATTGGTTGAAATTTTGTGGCTTATCTGAAATAGGGGGTTGTTTTGATTAAAAGAATCCCCCCTCTCTCTCTGTCAAATTTCTTTTTTGGGGGAGGGGGGGGGGGAGGGGTGGGTGGGTATGGTGGGGTTTTCAGATACCTAGATTATACCATAGAACAATCATGGGTTTCATTCAATTTACATCTGAAATTTAGCATAATATTGTTACAAAGATTTGATCAAAATGATTAATTACTTTCCAACTGTAATATTTTACCAGGATTTGACTGAAACAAACTCAACATAATTTTGTCTTTAGAATTTAATATTGATCCATTTTTTTCACATTGGGAAAATCTGTAAAAGTTGATGGGGAGACATCTGTAGGATATTGTGGCAAATAATGTAGAAACAAGAAGATTGGTGATACCGTTTATGATCCAGTCCAGTGTACTAAATGTAATGTGGAACTTAACAGTTGCTTTCCCTAATTATGTCAAATCTTTGAGAGGAAATATTGGAAAGGCCATCATGTCCTTTTCTGTAAAGCTTGCTAGTCACATTTGCTGCAACATTGAATTAAGAATGTTTTCAAAAAACTTGCCCGTGTAAAAGGGAATCAGTGAACATTGCAGTTAACTTGATATTCAAGATATGGCGTGTATAAAAGAATCTCTTATATTTGATCAAATTATAAAGGGAACAAACATATTTTCTTTAAGAAATTCATTTGATATTATCCACAAGGAGAAAAGGGGCTTATCACAGAAGATGAGAGCCCTTTTGACTCTCATCTATTTAGAACCAGGAGGGTGTTACAATGAAATTTTTTGAAAAGTGCTGTATTCTTTTAACTCATAGTAAATGACACCGCAACAATTATATGAAATAAATCTCTACAGCGAAGCTATTGAAAAAAAATTGTGTTTTGAGTAGTTTTTATATAAAGGATGCCCATTGGAATATTTATTTCATCATTAATGCTCCTGTTCAATAACAAATTCATAACTTTATTATTTGTTATCCAATTTTTTCAAACTTTCATTCATCTGTTCCGCTGTAATTTCCTGTCTACAACTTGAAGGAAATCAAATACTTTGCCTTCAAAGGCTTCAATCAACACCCTACATTATCTTTAAAGGCTCTTGGTGACCCCCTTCCCCTCTCCCTCCCCCTCGAAGGATTGTAGGACCGGTAGACAGGGGGTTCTGCTACCCCCTTCCAGGGCTAATTAACCCCTTTCTTCCGGCCATTAGGTGACCTCCATACCCTAGCTAAGACCTCTGGCTTTCCAGACAGGAAGCCCAGGATGTAATTTCTTTTAGCCGAACAGGTCATTCCAAAATTCAACCCCTGTTCTAGATTAAGCCCCAGTTCCTAGATCCAGTTACCTGCATGCATAGCAATAATGCCATATTCATTACTGATATCAATCTCTAATAGATGTACCTGGTGAATTTATATACTTTTGTGTTTTGCTACTTTCTATTGAAGAAATTTGTGCTTTTCCTTTCTAATTAAGAGGCAGACAAAGATAGTCCATTCAGTGAAAAGAAACTGAATTGTTATGAATTTGTCATTTTCTACCAGATACCATTACTGGATAAATAAATAAATAAATGCCTAACCAAGATTAAATTGGATACAAATCTTGATATCATTCCTTTATGGGATATATTAGCTTGATTATTTGGATGCTCAATACACAATTACACATGTTTAAAACTGATGGTGGTTAACCGGCTTGTTGTTTTGTTTAAGTTAGTCATAACCAGACACTCCCAATGCTGACAATGACCCATCTTTCTAAATCCTCTAAAATAGGCCATTAATAGTTGTATTTTCTGTCTGTAATTTGAATGACTGGATCTAATCTCTTTTGTAGAACAGACCCTTCGAGATTGGTATATGTCCTCATATAATTTTTGTGTGTATTTTGAATGACTGGATCTAATCTCTTTTGTAGAACAGACCCTTCGAGATTGGTATATGTCCTCATATAATTTTTGTGTGTATTTTGAATGTCTGGATCTAATCTCTTTTGTATAGAACAGACCCCCTAGATGATATATAATTTCTGTCTGTATTATGTATGACTGTATCTCCTATATAGAACAAACCTATATAATGACTAGATGAGTAAGCAGATAACAAAAACAGGATTGACCCACTTGCAGAAAGATTCGATAATTTAAGCTCAACTTTTGAATCATTTTCCAGGTTCTCTGAATCTGAATTTATCAGGATATTTTAAATTCACACAACTTATCAAAAAACTGTCTTCCCTCCAAGTATAAAAAAATATTATTCTAACAAGTGTACCAATACAACTTATCAATTGAATCAAAACTGACAGTATCATGTAGCTATCACTATCAGGACAACCTGTAGAAACTATTTAACTTAAAAAATTGGAGATGTTTATATTTTCCTTGGTAGTGCATTGCCCTCCATGATCTTAATTCCCAAATTATCTTGTGGCTGAGTACTTAATTGACAGGTCAATAAATTCAAGATGTAAGATTAAGAGGGAGAGTTAGATGGATAGACTGTGAGAACATAGTAAATTATTATTTATAAAAATATTAAATAAAAATAAAAACAAAGCCAATAGAAGGGAGAGAAGAAAAAAATTACATACATTAATAATAATAATATTTGGCTTTTATATAGCGCTTAATACAATGTCTCTAAGCGCTTTACAGATATGCTATTACCCTGCATTGATGGCTAAGACTTCAGAATATAAGAAAAAAATAACAAAAAGAATATGTAACTCCCCCCTCCCGCCCCCCCCCCCTCCCCCCCCTCCCCCCTCCCCCCCAAGAAGAAGAAGAAATCTGCACATAATTCTAGATAAGATGACACACATTTTATTCATGATGAACGAAAATCTCTAACACGCAATAACCTTTCACAGTAGGTTTGAATCAATATCACAAGTTCTATTCCAAGGCTCTCTCTCTCTCTCTCTCTTTCTCTCTCTGTGTCTGTCTCTCTCTCTCTGTCTGTCTCTCTCTCTCTGTCTCTCTCTCTCCATCCCGGCTTCAAATCATCATGTGACATGAGATAGCAATTGCCATCATGATCCCAATTAATGCCACAAACACCCTGCAATGACTATGACGTCATACCACTGGTTGTTTGGATTAGTTATAGCCCTGTGGAGCGAGCGAGAGATGAAAGTAGGAATAAAGCATGGGGCGAAACAGTTGTATCTCAAGGTTAAAAAGTTGAATCAGTTATTAACTTCAAGCATCACATCTGTTGCACATGTTCTCAGAGAACGTGACTACTTCTGAGAAGTTATTTTTTAAATTTTTTTATAAGAAGTGTCTCTTTGAAATATGTTTAGAAATAAAATTTCTTCAGGGATATAAATTAATCACTTTTTTTCTAGAGTTTTCAAATGGTGTTATTAGTCCAAGTGCCCCCCTTTTTTTTTACATGGGAGGTGAAAATTTTACTCGCCCCTGTTTTTTCTGTTCGGTCTTCACACCTGACCAAATTGGTACAAAAATACTCCCCACCCCCGCCTCCAAAATAAAGCAGCAAATGAACCATAAGAACCAACTCTGACTGTGTCAGTTCAAAAGAAGAAGAAAAAATCTTCCCTCCCTAGTACGATATGATTGTTGTCATTCAAAGTATGATGGCAGTGATATTGCTTGATCAAATTAGAAGCTGGATATTGTGATGTCGAAAGATGGCTCACTCTCAAACTCTGCTTTTCACAAGTTCAGTCATTTTAAAGATGTCTGACACAAATGCATAGCTCCATGAAATGTGCGATTGTGTGAGCTCTGGTACTTTCCTGACGGGGGAGCTAGGGGGGGGGGGGACTTTTGATTTATTTCATGAAAAATGCCTTGTATCATTCTTTTGTTTCAATAGTGTTTGTGTTATTTTTAAATTTAAGAAGGAAAAAAATAAGTATCTTAGTTTTGTTTTCTTCTTCAGGGACACAAAATCTTGTTATTATACATTATATTGAAACATTATAGATTACCGGTAATTGTCTCGATCATTACTTATGGCAGTTCAGAATAACAGAGCACTTCCAGTATTTTAGAAAATGTCACTCTTTTGGTTGATTTTTAATTTAACTTGGCCTTGGATGTATTTTCTACATGTGACTAGTTCTTAACGGTAACACTAACCATGATGACAACTATTTATTTTTATTTCTAAGACCGATTGTATTTACTTGAAGGCAATATAATAAATACTCCATTTCACAAGACACCAGTCAGAGCCATCTATACACAGAGTTTGGCCAACCCGGTTCGAGTTGGTCACCATATGGCGACTACTGCTTTGTTGGCCAAACTCTCCTAATCAATGACACTGACACTTGTAATGTTGTAGCCCCACCTAGTGTTCACAAAGTGTCAGTTGTTTAATGATGTGATGATTTCAAATTCAAGCTCAATGATTTGCAGCTGTTAAGTCTAAAAATATCCCATGATGTTTCATATTGAAGCCACACCAGAGATGATGCATTAAGATAGTGTACGCACAACTTGATGTTTTAGTTTCAGTATATTCTAGATTTATAAGGATCAGGAATCTGGCTGTAGAATGATTATATCATTCACACTCTATTTTTTTTTTTTTTTTTTTTCTTCTATTTTTTCAGAAGCAACTTTTCCTACAAAACATTACTCTATTTTTTAATTAAAAAAAAAAAAATTATCTATCAATTAAAGTATTTATCTATTCATTTTTCTATATATTTAATCATTCATTTTTTACTCTATATTTTATCCATTTATTTGTATGTTAGTTATTGTTATTTATTTGTTTGTTTTGCATTATAATACATTTTCACCTATAGCATTGGTCTTCCATGTGGTCCTATTTACAAGCTTAATTTTACAAACTAAAAGAAATTCTGAGCATTAATTTGCTAATTACTTAATGAAACAATGACAGATGACCTATATCTTTATTTTAAAGAAATACTTATCATACTTATTAACCTCGCACGTCTCTTTAAGTTTTGATAGACACCCATTCTAATAACAATGAACTTGAAGTTAAGCGAGTTTGAAAAGGTCATGTACATAATATTCTGAGAGGGGGGAATAATTTTTGTGGGAAAGAGTGACATAGCTTTCTCTCTTGGGGCGATGTAACATGAGAGCCAATGTCTACACCTGTTGCTAAGTGAGTAATGTTAGTGACATAGGATGGTTAACCTTAGTCTCAGGTCAAGAAACAGAGTGTTATATTTTATGATGTGAAGTAGATCTTATATATTTTTTATGTTTTATTATATTCTGCCAAAGAGTTGTAATTGTCGAGTCTTTCTCAATAAAGATTATGCAAAATTGTAGATTGTAGTTGTCATAGAAATGTTTTTTGTGTATAGCTCATTAACACAATTTGACACCACCATCTCATTTTCTCACTGCAGTAACCAGAGGTAGCCTCGAATCATATCCCCCCCCCCCCCGCCACAACAAAAAATTAATGTAATTTTTGTTTTAGAAAATGATTATCTAATACTTAGTAGTGTAGCATAGGTTCAATAATGCATCAAAATGACAACTTTAAATATTTTGAAAATTGAAATGCAATTTGTTTTGCTCATTTGCTATATTCCCTTGAAGGATGATAATTTTGTATAAGCAAAGAAATTATGATACATCACATCTGAACATTTTTATGTTCAAAATGTAATCATTTGAACTTAGACCATTTGTATAATAATCACATGTTCTATTATTTTCCTTCATTTAATCAATGTATCCTACTAGATTCCTTTTTGAAATTTGGTTTAACTGTTTCATGAGAAAAGAAGATGGGGGTTTGACGTATACTATTAAAGTGATGGAGGCAAAGGAGGAGGAGGAGGAGGAGGAGATGGTGGTGATGATGATGAAGAGGAGATTATGATGATGATTATACACATATATATATTTATTTGTATGCTAACCATCTAAACTAATAAACATTCTTCTCTCCTCATATGTTTGCATCGTGTTTTAATGGAACTGTTTATTTTTCATTTGTTTTTCAGGAGGGGCTAAGGTTTTTTATCTACTTCAAGGATCATCATGAATATGAGTTGGAAGCAGACACGTTAGAGGAAAAAGAGAAGGTAAGTGTGCTTACTCTATCTTATACATTTAGCCAGCTTCTTCATGAGAGGGGGAAGGCTATACCGACCTCCCTCCCCCCCAAAAATGAACAATGTAGATATATATGTTTGAATGTTTGAACCCCCAAATGTCCAAATGAACAAATTTCAAACAAATGTAATATGTACCAAAATGCAGAAAAATGTACACAAGATAAATGTTTATGACAAGTTTGGGGTCATGTTGCATAATTTATTCAGTTGCAATCAAGATCTGTATAGGTATACATGTAGAATGTGGAAACATATTTCATTGCTGGAGTAACTTTTGCATGCTCCATGAATGGGTACTGGAGGTTATCTGAAATTGAAAGTTTATTATTTTTTAAATAATTTTATGAAAGAGTGAAACAGGAAGCACTCTTTCTCATAGTTGATTCTGATAATCATTAGGTTGGGTTATAAGGATGATGTGAATGGTATGACTGGGCTCTTACATTGGTGCCTTATAAAGATATGGATTCTTTGCAGATATTAGGAATGAAAATGTCTTTCGCCTTATCAGCAGCGAACATACATGCGTACCTTGCTCATTGAGAGCATGTAAGCTTTCTAGTTGAATTATCATCACGAGGTTGATTGTCCCAACCTCTTAACGAATAGGACACAGCCTAGCCTATCAAGGAAGCTTGCACCACCTAACAAGAATTAGCAACATCACAGTTGTGACTACCATGTCTAATAGCTTGTTCACA
Source organism: Strongylocentrotus droebachiensis (assembly GCA_035222895.1). Lineage (NCBI taxonomy): Eukaryota > Metazoa > Echinodermata > Echinoidea > Camarodonta > Strongylocentrotidae > Strongylocentrotus > Strongylocentrotus droebachiensis. The sequence continues at coordinate 292,578 of JAVYIG010000702.1, forward strand.
TTACAGGATAATATTACGAAACTTGTAAAAAGAAACGTTGTTTAATGAATCTTCACATAGCAAAAGGAACTTTCACACAAAGTAACGTTTTTTATAGAACCGGTTTTGAAGAGGTCAATTGACATGAAAGCTGGCCAATCATCGGTACGCAAACAAGAAGCCCCGCCCAGTACAACGATTCTTGTGAGATATGACCTTCAGATTGGAATGGGATCCTGATTCTTTATCGAGTTTGAAACAGTGCTCCAACATGACCTATACGATGATTCATTATACAACATTCAATGTCTTACAGTGGCTGTCTTGAAAACATGGAACAATATCCCACTTTCCATCAGAGAATTAACCTGTATTGCCTCTTTCAAAACACCCCTTAAAACCCACTTCTTCCCTCACAGTAACATTTGATACACCTATTTTATGAATGTGTGTACTATATTTCAATTTTCTTCACATTCACATTATAATTTTGTAAGTGCTATGGTGTTTATTTTAGCACCCCTTAACTCTTATCCTGCCATGAGACTGCTAGCGCGCTATTGTTATAGTGCCATGTGCACGCGAGCGTGCTATCGATTGAAAGCCACGTTCATGCTAGCGAGCCACCGCTACGGTGCTTCGTGCGCGCTAGCAAGCATATGTAATAACAGTTATTGTTCATGCCCATTGCACCGTGCTGAGTGCTTTTACAGCGCTATTGAAAGTACCATCGCGTGCATCAGATTATCGGCTTTGGATTATGCGTCTTTGTATACAACAGTCAGATTGGATTTTCTCGAGTAATTCAGCGATTTGTTTTTTGTAAAGATTTAAATAACACGCACTTGAACCAACCTTAAAATTAACTTGGCACTCAGGAGATTAGCACTGTGGCACAATAGGAATTAGCACTGTGGCACTGGGTGCATTGTATGGCTGGCAGCTTAAGAGTTAATACTCAATATTATAATTATTTAATACTATTATAAACTGAAAAAAATTTGTTATTTATATCACCTGGCTTTATTGGTCGTCTGAATGGGGGGGGGGTAGTATTCAGCAATCATCATGAAGTCTCAAGATGCAACTCTGCTGGTCGCCACCGACGACGACACTGCACTAACATGACCCAAGTAATCCGGGCAAGCATTTTGCCTGCTTCCTTTTCCCTGTGTGCCCTAATCAGCCAGTGGTGATGGAAAGCTCGGCCCAACGAAAAAGAACGACGGTGGGAGCATCGATGATGGTATCTACTATCTAGGGAGCGGGAGAATTTCCTGCTATGATTTGCACCCGTGTTTACCCAATGTCTCGGTACAAGTGGTCTATTTGCATCCTCCCTGTGAATGGTCTCCTGCTGACCTGTGCGTGATGAAGTGGGTCGAAGAGGTGTGGAGAGTGGATTCATGGTCTTATCTTTGTATCCAAACATGATGAGGTATTTCTTGGACCTGCATCAGGATAAAAGTGCAGACTTGAAGTGTCTCTGCCTTTGTCAAACTTGTGTATTGGCAAGATATGTGTCTGTAACGTTTAAAAAGGCAGTAGAAGTTTTTACTGTGACTGAGATGTTATAAATTTCATCAAAGTGGGTAGGAGAGATGTGGAGATTCATCATGTATTAAAACAGGAGTTTAGGAAAGACTTCTTTGGTTCAACAGAGAAAAAAAGGTCTACCCATCTTTATCAAATCTTCATGAGATCTTCCCAGTGGATGTGCGCTGTGCAGTATTTACTGGCATCTTTCATTTTGTGCACTGTTATCTGACTGAGATGCATTCATGATTCATCAAATGATAGGAACCAACCTTTAAGTTCCAGATGTCTTGCACTACCTCTCCTACAGTTTCAATTACCAAGAGAGCTTGAGATTGTATCAACCCGAGAGCAAGGGAGACGCCTCGTGGAGTGATGCTGTTGTCTTTTATTGTGAGTCAACACCAAGGAAGAGTGTAAAAAGTTCAAAAACGTTTGGGAACGCATCCATAAACCCGATGAGAACACCATCTCAGATGAAACCACCTTCATAAACAATGGGGTCGGAGCATGAGTTTTTGTAATGCGTCATATGCAGCGTGTTGATGTATTCTATTGAGGTTCTCCAGATCATTGGTCGGTTGGAAGGTTCTCTCCTGGTCTCCTCGAAGTGCAGTGCCTCAAGTTTCAGCAAGGGGTTGCATCGGCCCGCTCCCCCTGGATGACAGTCCCTGGAAGTTGTCATCAGGCCAGGGTTGAATGAAAGTCTCATCACATTCTCCAATCGCCATGGTGATGAAGACATTCTCACTGGTAGAGATGTTAGCATGACAGAAGAGTGCATGGAGGCGGCACTGTATGTTAGTAACCTTTGACATTTGAGTGGTCTGGGCGTAGACATCCGTAAGGGGTACTCTACCAGACACCTGCATATGCTGAACCAGTCAACGGATGACTAGGAGATCGAGGAGAACTCTCTCATTGCACCAAGCACCTCATTCCAAGGCATCTAAATAAAAAAAGTGGGAGAGAGGGGCACACAAACGGTTGCCTCGATGGCAGACCTTACTCATAACTCCATCTTAAGCGCTTACTAAGTCTTATCTTTGTCTGGGAGGGAATCCCTTCTCAAAGTGCCAGGTTTCAGCAGCGCTGTTGATGTAATGGTTAATCACTCTTGAAAGGAATGAGTGTTGTTTGAGGTTGGTTGGATAGGATCATCAAGGAGAAATCGTCGCTTGACTTTGAGGAGCTGCATGCCTCAGGGAGGGAGAGCCAGTGTGCAGACTGTATGCACCCCTTTCCAGGATTACACCTTATGATTCTTATAGGAAATTATATGCAGACATTTGCTAGTCGGAGGACAGTCTTTGCGTCGTATATGGTCCACAGGGATAGGCAACCCTCTTTGTGATGTATGAAATGGATAACTTGGAATGATGAACAAAGTTTTAACTACATGTATTTATAAAGCTAGGAGGTGGAGAATTTGTCTATGTGTTTTTAAGTTTGATTGGTGGTTTTAATTTATCCTGGTGCCAAGGGGACCTGTATGCCTGCAAGTGAACCCCAGGAGATCTACGACTTTTATTCCTATCTGAGGGAAATTGAGTATTATAAGGATGAATGCCTTAACATCCAAGGGCACTCGCACCTCAACCTGATCTTGAATCTGGGTACCCTGCATCAACTGTCGCCGCTCTAATCACTGAACCATACTTAATCTAAATATGTCATCCTCTAATTATTTCATCGACAAATTCCTACAGATCTGCAGACTGCTTCACCTGATCGTCGAGCAGAACAAGTCGACGGCGACGGGGCGGGTGCTGACCCAGGCAGACTTCAGGGGGACCCTCACCCAGTGTCAGGCGGTCATCAAGGAAGGTTTCCTGGAGAAAAAGAATCACAATCTATACACAACGTGGACAAGGTCAGTTAAACACCATTGTTTTCTTTGAATTTTTGCTGATTTACTTGAGATTGCTGTCGCTCATAAAAACATCTTGAGCTCTGATAATGAAATTGTATCTTGAAAGAAATAGAAGGCCTGTCCTCACCAGACCGATACGCTCATCACAAAAACTAGCTCAGACGGGCACAAATTAGCCTGCAATTTCCTAAAAAGCGGGATATTTTCGCGACCAAATATCCCACTATATGCAACTCGGGCCTATGAAAACTGGTTAATTTGAGATCGGGATAGTTAAAATAGTGGGTTATTTGCCAAACTCGAGCTGATGAAAACAGGCCTATACAGGCACAAGTCGATTCTGAATTATTTATCATGCAGCAGATTGGTTGTTTGAATCAACAAATACAACACTTAACTTGCTGGAAATCATGTTTATTGAAAAATACAGATGATAGATCAGGATGGCTACCTCAATTTCTTTATCATTCTTTACTCATTGATGGGCTATTATACATGTTCTACTAAAATCTTTTGAAAGATTTATTTTATTTCTAGTCTTGAACATTCAGTGAAAGTTTCATTTAATTCCATGATAATATATTCTCTGTCATTACCAGAACTCGAGTACATTATTGTGATGACTTATTTTGCAAAGAGAAAAGAATGTTAACGTTTTTGAACATGTAATGGTTCAATTTCAAAGGCAAATTGATTATGATGAAGGTAGAACATTTACATTTAGTGCCTCTTCATGTGTTTTATCTTATATTTCATTACATTTTCATCTAGATTCTTTTTCAAAAGGATATATTGAAATGTATGTTTTATACTCCTTCTCTCTGTTTTATTGTTTTTTGTTTGCTTTTATTATCTCTTATGGATCCTTTTCGTTGTCTATGAAATACATCATTGTCATGTTGTGAATGTATGTCTTGTCATTATTGTGGGATAAATTTACAATGTTCATTCACAACCTATACCATGGTAGGTTTGGAATGTTTGGGGGATATTTTGGTCTGTAATAGAGTACATCAGTATCTTGCACAATGACATTGGGGGGATCTGTTTGTCTGGTTGTGCATTGATGCTGCATTGACTTGAAAATCTATATTTCACCTGAAATGTTGCCATTTTCATATTGAGGACGACTCTTTTCATCACCATTAGTTTATATATATCATTTCAAGATCATGATAGACTATTTTTATGAAAAATTAGGCGAGCATTTTCAGCAGAGATTATCATTTCTGTGCCAAAAAAGTTTTGAAACTGCAATATCAAATTTATTTGGAAATCTAGATATGAGCTGCAAATATGCTTATATCTTAATATGCTGAACAATAGTTCTTGATAGAATAAACTACAACTGAAACAAACCAATATTAGGCATAGAAAGCACAATATAGATAATGATGGAATTCATAATCATAGGAATGAATTCCATCATTATTTTCACTAACTAATTCTCTACGGTACAGTTTATAAAGCACGCCATAAGCACGTGGCGCAGTCCAAAGCCTTTTTTTTCTGTTCTGAGAACTAACTCCTCCTGTACAAGAAGTGATCAAGACAATCTAGTCGGATATATCTACATCTGTACCTCAAGTTAATCCAGAGGGGAAAGCTTTAGATAATCCAAGGTTGTTAGTCATCAGGGATGCCAGCAGACTGACAGACGTGAGAGTATTAGTTTACTTCATTTTAATTAGCCAATTGCCTAATAGATAATGCACCAGCTTGATCGTTGGAAGAAAAAAAGGTCTTCTGCAGTGTCACATGTTTTCTCTAAATTGTTTAAAACCTACTTTACATAGAAGTGTTGTGGACTGATTCTGGGATATATTTATACTAAACTGTCTATCCCAGTTATAATATTAAAAAATACTTAGCTAGTTCATTATACTCAAAATTTTCTTAGGGAGGTGGTAAAACTTTTTTTTATTGAGAGCTTCTGAAATTTGTCTCTTCTTTTTTGTTTATATCGATTATACTAAAAACAAGATGTATTTTGTTTTAATGAGGGTTAAATGATTTTTTTCATCCCTCAAACTTTTGAGTTATTCAGAAATCAATCCAAATGCATTATGCTACATGTCCTCATACATTCTTGCTAAAGGAACCCTCCCCCATTCAATTGTCTCAAAACTAAGTTTGAAGAAATAAGATGTGAAATAAGTGTGAAATTGTTAATGTCATATAGAAAGTATGCAGTTGTATCCCCCCCCCCCCCCCCAATAGCCCTCTCATTAAAAGAAATTAAAAATAAATTGTATTTTCGGCTTGCCAAAATGAGTGATCAGCTTATTGTTATTACTTTGCAAAGAAAATCTCATTTAAATTCAAAATTTTGATCTGGATCATTGGTAGACAACTAGACATCAATGACTATATAGAATATAAATCAGTCTTTTTAGTCTATTGCCATTTCTGTAATCATGTATTTATAAGGGGGCTCTGTTAGGGCATTTTTTTCTCAAAAAGAGGGACTTTCAAAACGAGACATTGATTTTTTTTCCATGCGTAGGTCAGAGTTATGGTGCAGCTGCTACAGATACAATCAATTTGCTACTGAAAATAGCATTTTATTTATTTAGTCCTGGGAAATTGCTTGATTTAGTCCACATAGATCTATTCCTTTGATATGACTCACCAGATAACCAATATACCCAGCCGATTGAAGAGAATCAGGTCATATATCAACAGATTGATTTCTAGAATTAGCCATTTTAGCAACAAATCCCTTCTTTGGATTAGTTCAACCTGGACATCGTTAGTGATCCCCTTGGTGTGTGTTGAGATATTTGTTTTACATTTATAATGAATTGCCCACTTTTCCCTTTTCTAATTAATGAGTATAGCATTCCTCAATCAAATAACCTGCGCTGTTTCTTGATCATATACAAAGGAACCTTTCTAGGAATATCAAGATTGCATAAATCAAGAAATGTTGGACAAATATTGGAAAATTATTAGGGTTGCAAACAGGGTTAAGGGTTTGTTAAATGAGAATCAAAGTAATCTGTTTTCTGCACACCCATTGTACCCTCAAGCTCACATAGTCTAATGAAAAACAGACCATGGCAGTTAGTCATTTTTTATAAATTCAGATTCAGTAATGTTTTTATAGTAACCTATGACATTACATCTTAATTTATTATTGTCTCAAAGTGTTTATAAATTGTTTACTTTGTAAACTGATCACAAACGTACAAATTAATCACAATTTTATTTTTCTCATTCTTCTTTCCATCACACATTTTATTTGAAGATAATAAAAAAGAAGATATAAGACAATGAATGACCCCAAAACATGTGTTATCTATATAAACAAAAGGGTTTATTGGCACAATTCTTTCTATTAATTTACATCCCATACTACTGAATTTTAATTTATATATTCCCTAACAATTAACAATAATCACTTCAAATTAAACAACTGATATTCTTATTGTTGCTATAGTAAACTGATTGCAGTTCCATGGGTGTCACAAACGTCACAGATAGGAAATGGCCAATTGGGTTGAGAAAAAAAAGACAGGTTTTAATCGATATGACATTGTTAACTCCACCCAGATTGGTTTAACTTTAGTCCAAGGCATTGTGTGCTGGCTTTCGTGGTGGATCAGGAAGGGCTTTAGAGGCCGGAAGATAGTACCATACTTTGGTCCATTGGTGCAGGACCAGTTTGCAGAGCTGTTGTAGCGATTCGGTCAGTTACAGCAATTTGCTGTTTTAGATCGCATCAGGTGAGGTGGACATTACTACAGAGAATGGAATGAAATTATATTTCATGTGCTCTTCTGTTTTAGGATCGTACCAACATCGATAGATACGACTTCTAAATCTATTTGTTAGGGATGAAAGGCGATTGCAATTCAGAGTTTTATTTTGGATATAATTAAATGGTTGTGATTGAATTGACATGTTCTTGGTGCTGATTCTGTGGTTTGACGATACATGCAGAGGAACGGTTCTTCATAGATGTATTTAAGGATAACTTTCACAATGGACAACTGTGTGGTCTGAGGTGGAAAGGTATCAATTCTTGGCAAGCTGCGACAGAAGGAGTACAGTAAGATGTTAGGACAAGTTGTCTTGCAACCTATATTGGTTGGCATTCCACAACTGTACAGTCCTACCCCAGTCTCATGTGTAAGAAAGCCTTGGAGCAAGAAGATACGGCATGAGTTCGTCCAACCTCAACTGCAACATAGAGAAGGACGTTCTTCCAATTCAATACATCCTATTTTACCAAGAGTATGTCATTCCTCTGTTATATTGTTGCTGAAGCAGCCATGCCTTTGTTCAAATGGGGTATCTTCAAGTGGACGGCATCATCTCTGTGTCTTAGTTCAGCTTCATAGCTATCCCAAGCAAGTCCAGTCTGTTCTGGACAGTTCCAGGATGCTACCCTTCCTCTTTGTGTGTCTCCTGCATGTTTGTATCAAGAACAAGTCTTTGAAGACCCTCGACCAGCACCGTGGATCACTATTCACCATCAAGGGTAGGACAAACATGGGTCTTGCTCTCAGGAACATGGCCCCCCTAACTCTAGGACCAAACATCCAGTTCACTATGGAGAGACCGGTAGGGAAGACGGTATCCACAGTACCTACAATGGAGAGACCAGTAGGGAAGATGATATCCACAGTACCTTCAACAAACGAACCTTCAACAGACAAACTAACCAAGTTTGTCAATATTACTCATGTAACTCTCACTGCTAGTTGCTTTGATGGGGAAGTGATGACGATAAGACAACTGAATGCTATTATCTTTTCTCTCGATGGTCCTTGCTTTGATAGGCGGTGGGTGAGGATAAGACAAGGAGAGTTGTCCTACTACAAACCTGACGATGACAACCAACAGGCACTCAACATTCTCCAGCTCTCCAGAGAGGTCAATCTGGTCAAGAAGGTTAACAACAATGGCTTCAGTATCTCAACAAGGAAGAAGGTCTATTTGTAAGTATCTGTCATTTTTTTTGCTATTTTGTTAATACGATTTTGTACACATCTCCCCCCCCCCCAATTAAAAAAAAATCTCTTTGTCTGCTTTTTGTCCTTTAATGTATTGCGAAAAAATTGTTTGATCAGATTATGTAACAGCTATTTCAGTTATTGTACCTAATCATTGACAACTTGCAATCTTGAATCTTGAAATATTTGCAGATTTGTTTTATACTGAATGTGTCCGTAAAGTTCACCAAATTTCTTCTTCATCATAGATATATATAAATGCTTATACAACTTATTATTATTATTATTTCGATATATTATTTTCTCATAATATAAATTTATTGAATTCATTCTGCAATGTGTCTGATAAATTTGTAATCTCTCACCATTGAGAAAAACATAACAACATACCTATTTAAATCTTTCACTTATATTGTGTTAAATAAAAGATGTATGGTTTGAAAATAAATGTATTATTTTAATAATTTCCTTTAAATCTGGAGAGTCACATGCATGTGAGCAATGTAGTTCCCATCCAAATAAGTCACATGAAATGTGGGATGTTGTGAAAGATAAGACCACAATATCATGCTTCCCTCCAAGATATATAAGGTCATCTAGCTAATCTGCTTCATATATTCACGTTTCATAAAGCCAAAGGCATGAACTTGACTTTCCTTTATTTTCTAATAATGGATTACAGGTACTTATCATAGATACTTGGAAGGCAATATATTAATGGAAATTTTATTGGTTCCTTTTGGTGAACTGGATATTTCTTGATTGTTTTGGCATCACATTAACATAGAACTTTGTTACTGAAAAAGAAGATAATGAATGGAGAAACCAAAAGGACACGCATTTAAACATACAGTGTATTTGCAATCCCAATAAAAAAATGTTTAAAAGAAAAGACTTTGAATATCACGTTTGTGAGATGATGGGATGAACGACAGACATGTATTCCTGGTTTATTTATTTTTAACAATAATTTGCATGGAAATGATGCACTATTTCTTACTTTCAATGGAATGTATCTTGTGCATATATTTAGCTTAGAGAGTGCAGATGTAAAGGGGTGATTTAGCATACTATAAAATCAGGCACTTCTCAATCAGAAGAAGCCCCTCTTCAATCTTATATCATGAATCAGCGATTCGTTGGGAGTAGATAATTATAGGTAACCTAAGCGGGCTAATTGGTGGGGTAGATCGAAGCTACCTATTTTTATCAGATCGCCATGGGATTAGGATTAATCCAAAGTTCAGATTTATAGGGACACTCATTACCCCCTGTATTGCGTCCATTCAAAGTGGGTATAGCAGTAAAACAACCAACATACATGTATATGCTAGGGTTTAGCGCGATACAGTTTTAGAGGCTTTTAGAATGGTACAGTTTTAAAGGTTGTTCGCATGAAACAGTTTAAAAGTTTGTTCAAGGCCATACATTATTAATGAAATTTATAGTCAATATTAAATTCATATTCAATGAAATTAATTCCTAATACAAAATTCATACTCAATATAACTAGTACCCCCTCTATTGCCCAATGCAAGCTGGATATTGCAGAAAAACAATCAATATGTATGCAAAGGTTTTAGCATAACTACTCCGAAGATCAAGATACATTAATCTTGATCTAAGGAGACACAAACAAACGAAGCATAATATAGTTTTATAGGTTTACAGCATGATACAGTCTGAAAAAGTCTCCTCTGGACCATACAATATAATTCAAATTTCTCTTACATCACCATTTTAAAGTTTTTGTAATGAAATCCTTGAAAGTACCTCAATAATGTGTTCAAAAATTGTATATTTACTTAGTTGAATAACAGTATTGCTTTTTGAAACTTTTGTTTGTTAGTGTTGTCTTTCTTAATTGATATCTGGAGCTGCATTAAATATATAGCTAAGTATGAGTTTTTAAAAGTGAATAAACATTTTAAAGGGTTTTGTAATGTGATATGGACAGCTTGATATGTTCTAAATTTCATCTTAACCTATCATTACTTTTCTTTATCTTTACTTTTCAGTTTCCGAGTCATATTGAGTGGGAATGCCACTGCAACTGAAGTAGAGAGACTCCGAGATGAATGGTTCAAGGTAAGTCTCTGCCCAACAGAAAGGCATTTAATTAGTAGAGAAATAAATTATACTGAATAATTAGGAATTAACTCACTCGTGCCCTTCTGGCTGCAACATTACAAGTTAAAACTTAAGTTGGCATCAATCTTGGATTTATTTTTAGAAGTCAATCAATTGTTTGTAAAATTGAGACAGTACGATGTAGAAAATCAAAGTATTTTTAATTTGTTGAAGGAAAAGTTTCTGCAATAAGTTGTAATCTAAAAGCTTGGAGAACTTTGAGAACTTCCCTTTCAGCATGTAAATATTGTTACCCGGTTGGCCCCTAGAAAATCATTTTGTATCATTTCCTGTTGTATTGAAATCATGCTTAAAAGGTAACAGGCATATCAAAATATCAAAAGGCGTTCACATGTTGCTACCGTAAGCTTTAAATCATGAACGTTATGAAATCACATACTCAACAACGTCATTTGACCATGGCATATCTCATTTAGATCCTGTGAGATTAGATAGATTGTTTATCAGAATATTAATCCCTGAAAAATATTTCAAATGTATTGGAATTGTCAGATTATAGTTAGTTAATTGTCCGTTAACTACTTCTCAATCCCAGTGCCACTGAATATAGTTTGTATAAAAGCTGCGCTATATAAATTTATTATTATTATTACATGTAAATGGATGACTAAATTCCTAGCTTATCCTAGGTATTATCAGAAAAAATGTCATTTATACTTCCAACAACATTCTTATCATTAATGCCCATTGGGGAGATGTGCTCAGTGAGTCATAGTGTTAGATCTTTTGGGGGTAGCAATTCATTTGGAAGAATGTCAGAAATCTTCAGAGTATCGCGCTATCAAATTAAGCCCGGAAATGAACATGAATCTAAATGTGTACACGACTGCAAAAAAAAGGGGGGGGTAGACACAATATATTTGGACATGATTAGTCTTGCTATGTAGACCTTTGTTGCCTGGTCATGTCCAGTGATATTTTAACCATTTTAAAAACAATCAGTGATTAAATGTTCATATCTCAAGAAATAGAATGTAAATTTCTTTGTATATATACATGCATTTAGTAGCATAACATAAAATGAAAAAATTACACTCAATGGACAAATCTGATTAAAACATAAATTGTATGAGTCTGAAACGGTGAGAGAGAATAAATTAATGTTTTAATGCGGAAAAGCGATAATAAAGCAGGGTTCATGTAAAGGTTTTGTGTGGATGGAATGGTTTGCGAATTTCTCAGTATTATAAGTTCATTGTATGAATTTTTGTGCACTATGTTGGTTGGTCTCATCTACATAGTTTGGAGTACTTAGTGGATAATTAAAGTGAATAAACCTTCTGTTGGGAGTTTTAATTCGATGTGGCTAAATGTCACATGATCTGAGATCATCATGTATTACTTAGTTGAAACGTGCTTGACTATCGAGATTATTCAGATTCAAGTAAGTTACGTGTATAATAATAAATTAATATTACATGTGTGAGGGATTGGTGTGTACATGTATATATTTTTTTGTTCGCCTTGTTCATGTTGAATGTTATTCAAATGTTATTTACAATGTTTTTCCTTATGTATTACAATATGTTCTTTTTCTGGAATATCTTTTTCCAGAGAAGTTTTATTTCATAAGATTTTTGTTGTTGTTTGCTGAGGATTCTGAAATCTGGACTTCACTTTGATATTCACATGAAAATGTATAAAATAAGAATAGATATTATGTGTATGGATATCTGTTGTGGTAATCTAGAAAACCTTCGAGACTTAAATTAACTACTTCAATTCTGATGGCATCACATTCTGTCCTAAAAATATAATTGTGCAGTTGTACTGTATGTTTGGATAAAATAGCTTTATGTTTTGTCTCGAAATAGAAACAGATTCATACAGAACTAGATTTGTTCCCTCAGACAATATTGAAAAGCTATATGTAATATTAAAGCAAATTTATAGCCCAAATATGATTTTAGAAACTTGTTTTGATACAAATTTATTTTTAAAGAATCCTAGTGGTGTACAAGTGTTTTAGAATAATAATAGGGATTGGACCTTAACATTTTACTCTTGAAGTTCATTTATAACAATTATTCTTATATTTTATTGCATATATGTAGCTCAGCAAAACATAGTGGTACGAAAAAAGACATATCTTCAACTCAAAATGCATACAAAGTTGCAATGTTTATTAATTTAAAGTTATTTTTTGACATATATGTATGAAATTTAAGCTAACATTTCACCTCATCGAAACGGTATAAAGTATTTACCTGTTCCATTTCCTTACAAAGTGGTTCCACTGTTCAATAACATTATGATTTTCAACAATTATGTGGTCTGTGTTCTTTACGCCTCATTTCGTGCCATCACATTTCGCCAAACTGCCTGAAACAGAATGATTTTCATGTTCATTCTTTGATCTCTGTTTCTCTCTGTTTCATCCAGGCTATCCGCTATGCGTGCGGTGATAGGAGAGAGTCTGTGGCCAACCTGGGAGATGATAGCTTTAACACCAGTGCTGTTACCACCAATGGAAGCATCAAGTCACAGAGGGAAAGCATCAATACAATGCTCAAAGGCTACTACGAGGTAAAGTGTAATATCTTTCTATGGATATGATATTCCATAAATTTGGGACCCACTTTGTATCATTTTTGGTGTCCCACTTACATAAGGAACCCACATGTATTTGTGGCTCCGAGTAAAGACTTAAATAGTGGAGTGAGATTCTCAAGTGATTCTAGGTATGAGGATGCAATATTGCTTGGAAATCAGTTAACAATCTCACTCCACTATTTAAGTCTTTACTCAGAGCCATTTCCTTATGTAAATGGGACACCAAAAATGTTACAAAGTGGGTCCCTGGTTTATTGAATTACCCATATGTTATGAGATTCACCCTGTTGACTTCTCGTTTTCTCGTTCCATATTCATGTAGACTTAATACATAAACCACCATGCATGTCTGGAAGTTAATTGGTTAGAAGGTTTGATTTTGTTTCAAATTTATATAAAAACTTGAGGCTTATTCAGATATACGTGGTAAACTGCTGCATTTTGGTAAACGTGTTAATGAATGGCATATTTTGAAGCATATTTGAATTACGTCATTAAAAAAACTGCAGCCGTTTTAATACCACATCATATTTCTGGAAAAGCCTTTATAGAAATAATAGAGTTGCAACCAAAGATCCTACCCTTATCCACTAAGCTCTGTGTTATAAGATACAGAAGTGTGTAGCATATTACACTTATATCATGATCAAAAAACAAAATTCTGTGGTTTATCACATTATGTCTCAACAAGCCTTTATAAAGATGCAGAAGGCCAAAGGCCTAAATGATAATAATAATAATAGTTTGTTCTTATATAGTGCTTTTCAAGACCGCAGGCCCTCTCAAAGCACTTTACAGATATGTTATTACCCCAGACATCGGATTCAGGCTTACCCGCACACAATATATGAACATCAAATAAAGCTGCAAGCATAATAAGCAGTCTACTTGTTGAAAACTACCCAATTTTACACCTTTCCCTGCTCAGATAAGATCTAAATACTAGCCCCCATGGGCGTCAATCCTTACGTATTACCTATTGTTCAGGGGGGGATGAATGAATAGATCACCCCCCCCCCCTGAACATTAGGTATTACGTAAGGATTGACGCCCATGCTAGCCCCTGTCCCAAAGAATGTAAGGAGCTCTTGCTCTATGATTAATTGTTATTGTAAATAGCAGATATGAAGATGTTATCAATTAATATTTCAACCCTGTAAAAAAAAAAGGTGATTAACACACTTATAAAACTATGAGACAAAAAGATGTCAATACACACTCAGAGATAACAGTGGTGGAGTTACTTTTGTCTACGAGTTTGTATCTAATTATACAATACTAGATCTTAATATGAATTCAGTTGTAGCATTACTGTCCTTAATTGGTACCCAAAGCATCTCTGTTTACAGGCTATGTCACCAAGATGAGTATACTATGGTGTATGAATGAACACCCTTAATGATCACATGTGCTAGTTATGGGTGTGGGATGCTGGCCGGGTGTTTATCAGGAAGCTAGGAGGGGATGTTAAGGAGGATAGGAGGGGGTCAAGATCTTCTTCAAGGGGTGTAACTAGGTACTAATTGATTGAACCATATGGGTGCTATACAGGGCGTCCCAGAAAAGAAAGAAAAAAGAGAATTATCAATGTTTTATCATAACTTAATCACAATTATAATTAATAAATGACACATATTTGTAAAGCTTAGATCCTCCGCTTTCATTTGATGCAACTCATATGATGCATATTTCACGCATGAGTAATTAAAAACAATTTGAAGAGAGGGTACCAAAAAGTCATTTGGCAGGCGTATCTGAATTTCAAAGAGAAAATCATATTTCTAGAAAGTTCATTTTCTACCCTTTCATATGACACCTCAATCAGGAAAAAGAACCAGGAATAACAAAGTTCTGTTTGTTTAAAGTAATGCTTGCATTTTCATAATTTGATTAAACAAATTCGTTTTTACTGACTGCCTGCCGTAGCAACAGACATAGTTGACAAAATAATTAAATCCGTTTTGTTGACGATCAACCATGCACAAAGAAGACAAAAGACTTGATGCATCATATGAGTTGCATCAAATGAAAGAGGAGGATCTAAGCTTTACAAATATGTGTCATTTATTAATTATAAATGTGATTAAGTTATGATAAAACATCAATAATTGACGGTTTCTTTTTTTCTGGGACACACTGTATAGGGAGGTAGGGGTGAGCTAAAGTAAAGGCATGGTGTGTATGATGTGCATCCACGGACAGAAGACTTGATTAAGTCTTCTGTTTTAAGAAAGAAAGTCCCGACACGATTTCAAGCAGACAAGATTTGTATGTTGTAAGTAACATAATTGACGTACCAATGGAGGGGGTCTTGATCTTCAGAAGTTCTTCAAAAGAACTATGACTAAAACAAGCATCATTACCATGAATGAAGTTATCTTGTGGTTAGAGCAAAACAGATGACCAAAATTGATTTGAAGAAGAAAAAAAATAGTTTCTCAATTCCACACTACTTTAATAACCACTGAAAATAGCTCCTCTAAAGAGATACCCGATCTCAGAATGCTTCCACTTTGCTATCTAACATTCATCTAGCAAGGGTGATAATTCACGGAACAAATTGCTCGTGTCACTGCAGCGCCGACCCTAATGGTCTTATCCTCACGTCTATGTTTGGCATGCCACAAAAATGATATTCTTCTATGATCCAGGCTGAGTCATGAATGCAGGGGTGAATAAACTGATCCACTTTTAGATAGCAACTTCACAGATTTGTAGCCTTCCATGAATTTTTTTTTGTGAATTTTTTTTACAATACCACTGTTCATTGTCAAGAGATTAAGGGTTACCAAAAACCTCCAGCCATTGATGCTTCCTCACCATGGAGACCTACAGAGAATAGGCGCAAAAACACTTTGAACCAATCAGTATATTCAAGAGGATCGATCATAGTATAATATTTTTGTTTGATTCTCTTGAATATACAGATTGGTTCAAAGTGTAGTTGCACAGATTCTGTAACTTTATGTAGGTTCAGATATTCTCTGTAGGTTTCCATGGTAAGCAGGTATTAATAGTTGGAGGCTTTCAGTAACCGTTAATCTTCTGACGGTGAACAGTGCGTGCCTCTGTCATAAACGTGTCAAAGCAGATGAGTTCACGAAAGAATATTGTAGTTTTAAATTCTTTTTTAGATCTACTCTACCGAGGAAAACCTACAATTCTTTTTCTTCAGAAATACACTCTTTACTCTTCAATTTTTGTGATCTGCTCACAATCTTTTCAATCATAATCTCCCATGCTTTTTCTTTTTTCAACGAAACAAGGAGACACGATAGCTCAGTGGTAGAGCAGTGGTCTCTTAACCCTCACGTCCTGGGTTTGTAACTAAGTCAATGTGCTAGTGCCCCTTCGGTGAGACATTACTCTTTATTACCAAGTCCCTCAGAGAGGACTTAAAGCATTTGGTCCTCTGGTTGCTTACAAAGTAAAACAAACCATCAGACCAAACCAAAAAAATAGAGAATATCACATATACATTACTTAGTGCTGAAAATGAGGATTTGCTTCAAACAATAGACACATACATCCCTTTGAGAGATCAAACGTGTTGTACTAGACAGGATGCAGCAACAAAAAAAACCTTGTAAAAATCCTTCATCCTGCAAGGATTTATACTACCTTAAAAACTGTCTTCAACATTTCCTGGATTACTTTAGTCACATGCTTTAGAGGTAGAGTGTTGTGGTAACAAAAGCTTTCCTTTTATATAAGTGAAGCAAAGAAAATATACTCTTATGCACAGTAGATTGAATATTTTAGAACTCGTTTGCAGGAAGAGGGTGAAAATATTAAGTCTTTATAATTGAGCCAAATATGTTGCTGATTGTAATGGTTTACATGCAAAAAGCAATTCATTTCTGTATTAATATTTTACTTTAGGCGGGAGAATGGAGATAAGGTATACAAAAGACTCATGAATTATTGAATATCCTTTTTGAAGGCACTTAATTTGCATAGCTGAGAAATCTAGAAGGGAGAATGGTAACCCGGAAGAAGAATACAAATCAAGTAGTGATCAGTGATACATTGTGTAGCACAATTTACTTCAAGCCATGTTTGCCTATCATGCAGCCAATCAACATATCAGTATTTTTAACCCAACCGAAATTCTGGAAGGAAATAGATTAAAAGTATGATACACACCTCAATATGAAAAGATAAACAAAAAGGAAGAGAAAGCTTAATACTTGGGAGAAAGCGTTGAGACAGATGTAGGATGTCGTTAATCAAAACTGGTGTCAGGGGGTGAGAAAGAAACAAGCTAGGAGGAGTATTCTACTGCTTCCTGTCAGGATCTTGTCGAAAATTAGAGAGAATAATTGCTACTGTATAGAGCTCTCTTCCTCTCCCTCTCTCCCTCTCTATGTTTCTCTGTCTCTCTCTCCCTATCTCTCCCTCCCTCCGCCCGCTTTCTCTCTATCTCTTTCTTTCTCTGTCTGTCTCTCTTCTCTCTTTGTCTCTCTCTATTTCTATCTTTGTCTCTCTCTCTGTCTCTCTTTCTTCATGTCTCTCTCTCTCTCCCCCTCCCTCTCTATCTCTCCCTTTCTCTCTCTCTCTCTTTCTCTTTCTCTTTCTCTCCCTCTCTTCCTCTCTCTCTCCCTCCCCCTCTGTTTCTCTATATATATATCTCCCTCTCTCTCTCTCAATTATGTTGCATGTTACCCTTTGTTGCAAAAGGTGAGAGAGAATTGCTACCGAATCTCGATTTTCCTCCAGTTATAATCAACACTAATATGTCAGGAGGTGACAGAGAAAAGAGGAGGAGAATCTTTCTGCTTCTTGTGACGATCTCTTTAATCAAGAAGCAAAAAGTTAGAGAGAACTGCTACCGTACGTACCAGTAGCTCTTGCCTGAGTAACACGTTAGCACAAGACATTACCACTGTATCTAAATCCTCAAACTTTTATGTTGCCATTGGTTGCAGGGAATGAGAGAGAAGATTGCTTCCTTAGGTATTTTGCTCTCCCTTGAGTGACATAATAATAATAAAAATAAGAATAGTGGCTACTTGTAGAGTGCACCTTTCGGTGCTCATGAGAGTTTGAAAGTGGGAAAATGTCCAATATTAGATTTTTAAGAAATTAATGAGAAGGATGGGAGCTTTCATAGAGTAAGATTAAATTCATTGATTTACATTCATTTACGTTTTGTTCAATAGCAACTCTACACTATCTGCTGAATGTATTCCATTTTCATCCCCACAACTTTTGAGACTTACTTTTGTCTTCATCATTTCATTTCATCTTTAACTTAAAGTCAGTAACATATTTGTAAGCATCGTTGGTATGCTATATACATGTTACAATTGAACATATTACTTTTTGCATTATAACTGTTGTGTTATTACTTTGTAAAATAAAGAAGATGAACCAAGACACCAAAGCCAGCTGAACTTGAAACTTACATGACAGTGGTGTTTTGTTTGTTTTTTTAGTAATTCATGTTTTATTGAGAACACAATTTTGTTCACTTAATCTTTCAGTACATGTTAATGTTTATTCCATAGTTATTCACACATTGTGTTGAACAAATGCATCATGATGGCTTTATTGTTGCGCGTACTGGTACTGTTAATATACTTATGCCACAATGATCATATAAACAGCATCTTTTCGTGATCTTAAAACTTCAGTTTGCCAGTGCACATCTGAGGAAGATGTCTGAATTGTCAACAGTAGGTCTGTCTTCATCAGCTTGAGTATGCCAAATAACCCGATATTTTAACTATCCCGATCGCATATTAGCCAGTTAATTTGTGCCTCATCAGCCCGCTGTTGTAATTAACTGAATATTTGGTCAAGAAGATATCCTGAGAAATATCGGTCTGTTTCCAAAATTTCCTGCTATTTTGGGAAATAGCGGGCTAACTAGCGCCCGTCCAAGCTAGTTTGTGATGAGCGTATCAGTCTGGTGAAGACGCAATTTGGTGCTTAGGGATAATATCCCGAGTCTGAAAATAGCGGGTTATTTGGCAAACTCGAGCTGATGAAGACAGGTCTAGTGAAAGCGTTGCCTGTTTATTCATACCTTGCAGTTGTGTCATAGAACTTATTGGTACTAGAGGTGAAGTGGCCGAGTGGATATGTCACCGGACTATGTCACCAGACTGGATCACAAGGTCCCCTGTTGAAGTCCCGCCGTGGCACTAATGTCCTTTGGCAAGACATTGATCTACATTTGCCACTCTCCACCCAGGTTTTAAATGGGTACCGGGTAGGATACAAAAGTTAATGTGGTTAGATTAGCAAGTGTGCGCTTGTAAAAATGACGCCTGGCTGGAATGCTCCCCAGGGAGTGGAGAATGTGCATATATTGTGTGCAGGTAAGTCTGAATCCGATGACCGGGGTAATAATATATATCTGTAAAGCGCTTTGAGAGGGTCTGCGGTCCTGCAATGCGCTATATAACGACAAACTATTATTATTATTTTAAAAATGCATTTTGTTCTTTCTCTGAACAGGAGTTGGAGGCACTCAATTCAGTGATGGGAGGCATGGATGGTAAGGGCAGTGAAGCGAAGAAGACAGCCATGAGGTTACAGCAGATCATCAAACATCTTGAAAGCTTCATAACGGATTATAGGCCATCCAACGATGATACAAGGTAATTCTACCATTGTCCAAAAGAATCAATATATAGACTATTTTGTTGATTAACATAATATTTACTGTTCCAATAAAAAAAACTATGATTTATATCTGTTTTGAAAAGTCATAATAATAATAATAATAGGCATTTCTTTAGCGCCGTCTATCTAGAAATTCTATTCCGAGGCTCATTTATTATTACCCCGGCTTTAGCCTAGCTGCCATTACAGCGATCCGGCATTTCAAGGAATTAATTCCTGCCAGATACCCATTTGCCTCACCTGGGTCGAGTGTGGAAAATGAAGATTAATGCCTAGCCAAAGGACATTAGTGCCGTGTCGGGGAACGAACCACGACCTTTGAATTTCAAGTCCAGTGCTTAAACCACTCGACTATGAAACTTCTCCATGTTATATCTTTCATTTAATGAAATAACAGACTAGCAATACAATTTGGGAATGAAATCAAATATATACAAAATGTCCTAGGAGTTGCGATTATGCAATATAGTTTTGATAATCGAGCTGTTTCTAAAGGGTATGAGTGTTTTGTCCATAGGCCGGATAGTTCCAGCGGGAATTCAGCTTCTCTGGAGACCGACACCTCATCAAGCGGAGACAGGCCGGTCAATTCCTTGATTGAAAACGGTATCAGCGATCAGAGCAGTATGGACGAATCGGCTTCCACCAAGAACACCACCACAGACTCTGTTAGACTCTCCATCATCTACCGCAACAGCTGGGCGCAGTTCGAGAACAACGGTCTGCGGACGTCGTCCATCGTCAGCTGCAAGGACGGCGACCCGAGCGCGGACGACACGAAGCAGGGCAACGGCCCGGAGAAGATCACGCTGTCTTCCATCAAGAACGGCCTCTCGGACATCTTCCCGCGGAGCAGCGTGATGCTGAACGGGGGCGACATCAACGGCGGGCTGGAGACGGTGCCTGAAAGTAAGCTCGAGAATGGGGTTGAGGCCACCGTAGCCAATAGCAATGCGGCATTCCTGGAGCAGTTGGACGCTGATGCCAACGGGAACAAGCCAACTGCTCCAACGCCCAACCAAAATGCACCTAACAATGGACACATACCTCTAATTTTAGAAGACTCTCTGCCTCCCCTTCCACCTCCCCCTCCCCCACAGTTAGGTAAGTCACCTGCATGGCACCCACAAACATTTATCTGCACACAAAGTGTATTATCACAACATCCTATATATTATAGAATGCCCCTTTACCATAAAATACAGTTAACAACTGAATTATTCATACCCTACCGAATTTCTGTCATTTGTTTTAGTATGTAAAAAATTAATTAGTCCTGATTTATGTTTCTTAGGAATAAGATATTAAGCTTATATCAAAAAGTATTCAACAAAGGTCCTAATTCAACTAGTCCCTCTTTTATTGAGTTATGAAAGACACAAAAGACATCAAGGGTATGAATAATTTAGTTTTTAGCTGTAACTATGACATTCAAATGAATGTACTGTGCCTCTGCATCCAAACTATCCTCCAATAGTGCATGCTTCCAAGTTTAGATCCCAGAGGGCCTGCATGTCTTGGCCACTGAATCCACATTGCTTCAGCCCTCCCCAGACCCCTTCCGGAGACCACTTCCCTACCTGTGCATCCACGTGGGTCATACACCTCAGGGGGGTGTTAAACAAAGATCCCAAGTCAACTTATTTTTAAGTTGGAAATAACAATTATGGAAAGCCGTTAGCATCTTTGAAAGTATTTTGTAAAAGTTATTTTAAAAGGCATAAATGTTGATTCAAATCATTCCTAATTTCTATTATCAAGGAGATTTCATGTTCTTGATGTAGAATTTATAAAAAGTCCATGATACTTAAATTTTTGCTTTTGAATATATATATTTTATTTTAAAGCTTCACATGGCTCTCCATAAATTTTAAGACCAACATAGAGTGAAGTTCGAAGTTCGACTTAGGATCTTTGTGAAACAACTCCCCAGGAACTATATCCTGTGATCTTAACCTATTGACTACTGAACTCTCTCAACCTGTATAGCCTAAATACAGGAACCACACAGTTCCAGTAAGCAATGGGTTCAAGCTTTACTGCAATAAACTCAGCGTTATGAAATTCATATTGATCATAGCTGAAAATGATTTGTATTTCAATAAACATACTTGTACCCAAATATCCTGGGTTATGTAACATTATCCATAAACGTGTATAAAATATCTTTGCTGGCATGACCTCGCTTTCATTATAACCTGTCTCAGCTCATTTGCTTCTTTCATATTTCGGTGGTTAAATATCGCAGACAATTTCCATTTATATTGCTGAATTTAAGAAAAAAAAAACAGTCAGGGAGTGAAAAGGTGAAAAAGCAATGTTTTTTGGGATGAATAAATTGTTTGCCTGTCGACAACAGTGGTTTTATTCTTGGTTGAATTAAGGCCAGATGTTTGCCTGAATTTAATGAAAGAGATGATCAGTGTGGTATACTATACTCTAAGCTGCGCTTGGAAAACCACATATTGAACAACAGTGATATTTGATCACCGATGCACAGTGAATGATGCTCATTAATCATCTAAATACATCTGAAACTATCATGCATGCATGCAGTTTGCATGAACGCCTTGATATTTTATTTAGATCATGTCCAGTGTTTTCATCTGCAAGAGAAATTCATATACTGCTATCAGACAGAATCAATTATTTTGGGCTTGATTTGTGCAATATGGAGGGAATATATTTCATAATGAAAATTCCTTTTTGAAAGAATAGAACAAGTGTAAAAAGAGGATCGAAGCTTCATACACTGCTTAATTTATCAGAAGAAATATACACATAAATGCTCTTGAGACCCATTGAGGTATGTAATGATACCAATTTTCACGATAATGCCTGGCAGTACATTATGAATTGATATATGTTTACTGAACGTTAAGTGATGATCAGTTTCTAGGAGTTGTCAGAGGTAGTACATGATGTCTCCTGGAGCTTAATTAATCCTAGATGTGATCTAACTAAGATATCAACTTATTTTAATTGGTAATCTGTGAAATTAATGAAATGCTGAAATGCAATGACAAAAGATGAAATATAACCTGCAGCATTGCTGAGATAATTGGAACAATATGTAGACAAAATATATTTTGAAATCATGGCTTTGTAATTAAGCATATTGATCTCAAAAGACTATTGTTCTGAGCTTGTTACAGGCTTTCTCTTTGGACCTTGCATCATTCTTTATATCTGTTGACAATGAAAATACAGCATATCTCCAGGTTATTGACTCCTCGGTTTTGCTTTTTGTAGTAATTGTAGGTTTTTCACCTACGCCATCAATTTATCTTAATTATTGCATGATCGTATATCTCTCTCTGTTGCCTGTATATCTTTCTAGTTTCAGATTTAGGAAGCTTCAAACAGTATACAACTTCAGGCAGCTGCTACTCCAGCTTCTTATAACACTGCTGCATGATTCTTTCTCGGTAGTTATAGTATACCTTCTCTCCCATTTTATTCCCCTTTCCTTCCTGCTTGTAGCACTGATGTATGAAGCCTTTCCTGCTAAAAACATGGCTAACATTTAGGTGTTTTTTTACCTGTGATGTCGCAGACGATATTACTTCAGTTTTCTTCAATAATTGTGTTGTGGCAAATTTGTTGCCAATCGTTGCTGTAATGGAGTTTTGATTTGTGTTCTGTATAACAGAACTTGCAGGTGTCGCAGATACATGGATATGGGGTTAATGGATGGCTAACATTTAGGTGGGTTTTTTTTTCTTTCTGTGATGTCGCAGACGATATTACTTCAGTTTTCTTCAATAATTGTGTTGTAGCAAATTTTTGGCCAATTGTTGCTGTAATGGAGTTTTGATTTGTGTTCTGTATAACAGAATTTGCAGGTGTCGCAGATCCATGGATATGGGGTTAATGGATGGCTAACATTTAGGTGGGTTTCTTTTTCTGTGATGTCGCAGAGGATATTACTTCAGTTTTCTTCAAGAATTGTGTTGTGGCAAATTTGTTGTTGATTGTCGCTGAAGTAGAGTTTTGACTTTTGTACTGTAACAAAATTTGTCTGCTTCAATATAAAGAGGTGCCTTAAATCAGAGTTGCATATATGTTGATGATATCATGTGATCAAGAGTTTGAGAAGAGATGTTTTCAAAGGAAGAGATATTTGATATGCACAAGTTTGTGCACAAGCTTTTACTGGACCCATACATGAACTTAGCTTCTGTTTAGTGAGTTTTGGATCAGATGTTTTCAAAGGAAACAATATTTAATATGCACAAGTTTGTGCTAAAGCTTTTATTGGAGTCTTTCATGATCTTTGCTTCTGTTTACTATTTTCTGTATACCTTTGGTTCTTATTGGAATGTAAGTTTCAACAAGAGCATGTTTCATAAAATTAGTTGAAGTGGGCAATACTGATATCTGGTTTACTGATCATCAGTCATGGAAATTAATTTGTGCATATTGCATATAACTTTAATGGTGGCAAATCCAGCATTTCTACCCTGAAGGATGATCTTCTTTTTGACCCTCTGACAAAATTTCACTTAAGCTTTACTACAGAGGGTGGCACAGCAAAAATTAATCTAGATGTATAGGTACACACAGATTTTGGATATGTTCTCCTGCCCTCCTTAATCTGCCATGGATTACCCCTAACGAGCATACGATTGTCAAATTATACCTGACTGTGTCACCTAGCTAAAATAGAATCAATCTAGCATATACTAAATTTGTGATGGCTCCCTCTTTTGCCAGAACCTAGACAGGTAAGATGTATATAGCGCCTCTTGATGACGACGGGAAGAAGAAAACAAATTAGATTTACGATTTTGTGCTTCGTCAGAGGGGGTTGATTATCTATCCATAGGATGGTAGATCTTGCAGAAAATACAGTCTTCCTAACTAGATTCGGTCATGGCCTAGTGTTTCCCTTCCATCAAGATAAGTTGATAGTTAACAAACACCTTGCTAAATCAAATTTTGTGAATGGCAAAAAAATGTCCTAAAAATAACCATGAATATTTGACGTCATATTCAGTGTACTCATCTGTGGTAGCAAAAGACAGCACCGTTTAAAAGGAGATGTTAGGTGTAGTAAAAGTGTCAAAGTACAAGATATTTGAAAATTGAACATGATTAAATATATAGAAATCACTTGTCCAGAGATAAAAAAAAACATTAGAGTGTAGCCTGTTTTACACATTAAAGTTACTGTTTCCTTAACATTTTCGTAGTTTACTATTGAATAATCAATAAAGAGGCCAAGATTTAAGCCTCACTGACTGGACTTAAACTGCATGTATGTAGTTGTATCCCTAAAAAACTCCAAGTAGAACATGGATTGTTAGGGGAGGGGGACAAATTAATTTCTTTTAAGGGGGGACAAGAGTATATAATTTTAAGGCGTTCTTTATCAAACCTATTGGCAGCAGTTTTGTTGTCATTTTACAGTTTCCTCTAGTTTGGTCTTCAATGGGTTAAGTAGTACTGTGTCATTAATGATTTTAATGGAAACTTTTTATTGATGTTGTGCATAATTTTTTAATGTGAAATCGCACCCCTACCTCCGACGCCAACTTGACCTTGCAAAGTATGAATTCATCTAATGAAGGTTGTTGATTACATTGATCTTTACTAGGCTTGTTATGTTATGATGGGGCTCATTGATAATTAGGAAACCTGCTCATGATGAAGGGGTGTGGAACGACACCCTTCAATTCCTGACCTCTCTCTTCCCCACTCTCTCTCCCCCTCTCTCTCTCTCCCTCTCCCCCTCTCCCCCTCTCCCCCTCTCCTCCTCTCCCCTCTCCCCCTCCCTGCTCTCTCTCCTCCTCTCCCCTTCCCTTCCCCTGCTCTCTCCTCCTCTCCCCTCTCTCTCTCTTTCTCCCACTCTCCCTTCCTCTCCCCTCTTCCCCCTCTCTCTCTCTCCCCCTCTCTCACTTTCTCCCTCTCTCCCCAACTCTCCCTTCCTCTCTCCTCTCTCTTCCCCCTTACCCCTCTCTCTCTATCTCTCTCTCTCCCTTCTGTCTCTTTTGCTCTCTTTCTCCCCTTTATACCTCTCTTTCTCCCTCTCCCCCTCCCTCCCTCCCTCTCCTCTCCCCTCCCTCCCTCTCCCCCTCTCCCCCTCCCCCTCTCTCTCTCCCTCCCTCTCCCCCTCTCCCCCTCCCTCTCCCCCTCTCTCCCCTCTCTCCCCTCTCTCCCCTCTCTCCCCCTCTCTCCCCTCTCTAACTCTCTTCCACTCTCTTCCCACTTCTAATGCTAATTTCCTGTGCTCATCAGAGCATTATTAGAACCACCTACCAGCTTGCCCTCGCTAATGTCTATTTCCAAATTGTTTGGCAAACTTTACAAATAAACTTGACACGTTTTGCTCCCGAGGATTAATTCCTAGAACTTTAAACATTATAGCACATAATGTGTAGATTGATCTTGTGTATGGGAAAGCAGATCTTTACATGCAAGACCCTATTTCCTGTTCATTATCAGTTTTGCCAATTACAAAACATATTCACTAGGAAGCATGATTATTTTGTTTTGTTTGGTCTCTGTAGGCAAGAAAGTTTATATCTTTAGAAGGGAAGTCTCAACATTAGGCGTAAGTTTTTCTTCTCAGGAATATTATCCCACAAGAGTTTGTTTTAAAGGTTATTTCATCAATCTTTAGCAAAATTGACATTCAGCCACATTCACTATAAAGAATATAGAACCATTGATACAAGATTATCAGTCCATCCTGCTGTAAGGAAACATACCATATATCATACAAATAATTAAATATACAAGGTATACCAACATTAAGTTGTGCTGATATTTATGTTTCTCAAGAAGAATTAAATCTTGGTAAAAGGGTGGCCCTGTTTGTCTTCAAGCAGTTTTCAATGGAAAAAAATGTTCAAGGTCTTTAAATACAGGTTTTATATCATGTATAGGTCTTTATATACTGGTTCAAATTCTTCATGATATAGTGTTTTTTAAATACAAGTAGCTGTTTACCTAGAATCCACTCCCTCTAAATTAATGATACATTCTGCTTTGCCAGATTGATTGAATAAAGCTTTGATTTAACACCCCATTGGATGAAAACATGAACTCCATAATCAAAACCAGATATGTTTGTTTTCATCATGAGATTATGTTCAACAGGCACATAATGTTTCTGTCAGTTGTTCGGTTCGGCGATGATACATGTTGTTCATTTCCTCCCATTCTCCGTAATAAATTAACAAGGGAACAGTAAAAACTTCCGTTTTCTGAGCAATTATCCTCTCACTCGGCAGGAAATTGATGTTTTTAAAGGTACCATCCAAAATTTGGGAAAGTGATAAATATTTGATTGAGTTAATCATAAATCCCTCTCATACTTGTAGAAAAATTTTCCTTAAAAAAAAAAAAAATGGCCAAACTTCTATGAAGTTACAGAGGAGTAAAATGCACATGTCATTGTTTTATCACTAAATTGCTGATTCAGGAACTACTTGTTAATTGTTTTATGAAATTATAATTTTAGGGTAGGGAACTTGTAAACTGAACAACCAAAAGCTTCTACTATAAAACTGAGTTACTCACTATTAGTAGTTTTTAATTATGTGAACACTGAATAGATATTTCATAAAGTAAGAAAGATATCTGATTTTCTTTCAGCACCATCAACCAGTAGACCGCCCAATGGACTGCTTTTGAATGGTATAATTGTATTATCATTCTCATTTATTATCCTTGTGCTTTCGTGGATCAAACCAAGCCGGTTTGGTAGAGCCATCCTTATTTACAAATATTTGATAGAATCTCTTCTCATAGCCAGCAAAGAACCCCTGTTTCCCCTCTCGCTTTCTGTGCCAATTCTTTTCCTCACTTACAAATAATATCAAATAATTATTTCATGAGATATTCAAACAGGCGCCCATGCAATAACCCAGTCCCCCTGCCTTGCCGATTGGATGATTCCGTAGGGGAATAGGCAATTAACCAGCCCATTTCTGTTATGTAGGATGAAACTTATTAATATAACCATGAGGCCTTGGGATTGTAATGCTCTCATACCGTTTCTTCCTATTTTTACTTTCAGAAACTTTTGAAGCTATGAGGCATTATGGTATGTAGTGCAGATATATGACGGTTACATGTTGTTACATTCTATAGATTATAGCAACAGGTTGTTTGTTTGTTTGTTTTATTTATTCACCATGTAAAATAACTGTTTACAGATAATAAAATACAGTGGGTTACATTGAGATATAATACATAATAGGAAAAATACATAAACGAAAAAAGGTTTGAAGCGCAATGTTCCTGAAATAAAATAGTTGAAACTTATTAGGTAAAGATAGAACATGGCTTAAAAGAAGACATTCTGTCGTTACGAAATAAAACAAAATACAAAAATCATGCCCCTTAACGTATTTGAATTACAGATTATATAAGTTGTGTATGGAGTTCTTAAATCAATGGGTATCAAATTACTTTTTCACAAAAGGTTAAAGGAGGTATGCTTGATATTTCAATATACCAGTGACACTGCTTTGATATTTCGTCATAAGTCACATTAAACTGAAGTTTAAGGATATGTGGAAAAGTTTATTTTGATTCCAACATTTCATTTTACTCACAGTTTACATGACACAGTTTACATGAATAACATAATAGATGTATCAAGCACTATAGATATAGAATATTCTAATAATTATTAACAAAAGGAATATATTCCTGACATTACCACTGCCCTTATATTCATATCCAATGTTTGGCTAGTTCTGCATCTTTCTACTACTACCGTACATAGAATTGAAAAAAAACTTATTTCCTATAAAATATATTTTCAGGACTACACACACCCTCAAGAAAGATTACCGAGAGTCCTTTTCAGGACTCCTCAATCCTCCCTCTCTCTCACATGGTGCACCCGCAAGCCTACTGTATACAAATATATATTGTTCTGATGAAAGTTGGCAACTCCAGAATGATGTGAAGTAGCGATGGAGTAGACAATGGGGATGGTAAAATGCCTAAAAAGTAGGGTACGACAGATAATAAAGGGACAAGGTCCCTCTTGCCAGTAGCTATTATTCTCTGTCTGCTAACGGGAAGCGCCAGTGCCCTTGTCCGATGAGTGCAATCGTCTACCCTGAGACTTAATTGTTTGAAACCTTGCACTTCTCACCACCCCACCCTAAGATAGAGGAGAAAAGAGGCAGGTTGTTTGCCTGAAGGAAGATCTATAGCTCCTTCACTCTCCCTTCTTTCCATCCGTCAAAAAAAGAAGAGTTAGGGTATTGATAAAGTTTAGGGGTTTAGCCTACTTGCCATTGACAACCTGAGATTTATTTGAAACCTTGCATTTCTCACCACCCTATCCTAAGATGGAGGAGAAAGGAGGCAATTTGTTTGCCTAAAGGAAGACCTATATAGCCCCTCCACACTCTCCCTTCTTCCCATCTGTCCAAATAAAAAGAGTAAGGGTATTGATAAAGTTGATGGGTTTAGCCTACTTAATTGCCATTAACAACTTGTAGAGGTGTTATGGTCTAGTAGAAGTGTTTTGGCCTAGTGGATAAGTCTTTGGGCTGTTAAACACAAGTTGGGGGTTCAAATCCCTGCTGCAACGCTAATAATAAGATATTAATCTACATTCGCCACACTCAACCCAGGTGTAGTAAGTGGGTACTTGGTAGGAGCACTTTGGTTGCCAGAGCTAAAGCCAAGGTGATGATATGCAAAGTTCTTTGGAAGTGCATAGGGATATTAAATGCTAATGTGACATATGCGCCGTTGTCAGATTAATATGTTTTGCAAATGAGAAGCTTTAAAGCCCCACTGCACTACTTATAGCTACTTGCGCCCTCTATATAGCAAACAATTAATGCCTAAGTGGTGTACGTTGGTCCCCTAAGGTCCTCTTTTTCTTATAATAATTGATTTGATGAGATAACCACCTGTCAGTGACCCTACAGGGAGGTCTAATCCCTCCTGGTCAAACTAGTGCAGATAGGCTTTAATAACACTAGCCACTCTGCCCATCCCTCTAAGGGAGACGAGATGAGAGATTGTCCTATCCTCCATGGAAGAAAAAGTTGAAACTCCCAGCCCTTACCCTTCTTTGGCATCCTTCCATTCCAAAGACAGAGAGCTTGGAGTTAAAGTGGTGGATGGGAGTTTATTTTGGTGAAACAAGCATTATTCAGAGAATCCCGCCAAGTTAGTGCAGGCTATAATATAAGTACAGTTTACATATGTATTCCAAGGATCGAGACATTTCAAAGACTGAGTCTAGGAGGCTAAAGATACCTACCTCCCCTCCCCTGAAAAAGTTGTAGAAGTTTGAGACTATACTTACCCCCCTCCCCTACGAAGATTATGCCTCTCTTCCGAAGACAACCTTTAAATCCTGTCTGCATTAGTTTGGCCAGGGGGATTAGACCTCCCTGCAAGGTCACTCTGATAGGTGGTTATCTCATCAAATCAGCTCTCAATTAACATTTAAAAAAGGGGATCATAGGGGACCAACAGGCACCAATTAGGCATTGTTTGCCAAATAGAGGGCGCAAGTAGCTATAGGTAGTACAGTGGGGCTTTAAGGCTTCAGCTCACCCCCCCCCCCCCACCATCGTACCTCTCCCCTTCCTCACTAAAGAGGAAGAGATTGTGATTCATAATTTCTACATATGACTCAAGTGAACCGCAGAAGATAAGAATCGCCACAGCTAGCAACCGTTGTGACCTTTCAGAAAACCCCCTATGCTCCCTTCAATGGTTACCACCGCTCTGCATGCATGAGCTGCACCAATCTTTGGCTGCACCAATTGAAATCATGCTCAGGTGATCTTTAGGAAGACGAAAAAAAGAATTAAAATGTCTTAAAGCCCCACTGTACTACTTGTATCTACTTGCGCCCTCTATATAGCCAACAATGTCTAAGCGGTACCCTGTGGTCCCTCATGATCCCCTTATTTTATGTTAATTGAGAGCTGATTTGATGAAATAACCACCTGTCAGTGACCATGCAGTGACCCTCCTGGCCAAACTATTGCAGATAGGCCTTAAGAGGAATTTAAGGAAAGTATGATCTGTCTGTCGTAATCCTTTATGATGACTATTTCATATAAGACAGAATGGACAGAGCCTATTAGGTAATGTGGGCCCGGTATGAGCATAGTATAGGATAGTATTGATAATATTACATAATTTTTTGTTAGCCTTTTGTGGGGAAGGTGGATTAGAATTTTCACTTCGCGATCTTGGAGTCAAGATTTGGAAACAAAATGAAGGGGTCATCATGTTTACCAATTACATTTCCCCCCTTGTTTCCTTTTCCCTTTCCCTTTCCCCATCTGCCTAGCCTATAATCTAGGCGGAGTGCCGAGCTTTTTTCTTTGCTGCTAGACTAACCTTAAGCAGAACGTCTGATACGGCG
This sequence comes from Strongylocentrotus droebachiensis, assembly GCA_035222895.1. Taxonomy (NCBI): domain Eukaryota; kingdom Metazoa; phylum Echinodermata; class Echinoidea; order Camarodonta; family Strongylocentrotidae; genus Strongylocentrotus; species Strongylocentrotus droebachiensis. Next base: position 323,632 of record JAVYIG010000702.1, read on the forward strand.
AGACTACGAACCGTGAGCCGCGAAGCGGCTCACCGCCTATAATCACTGGTCTATTCATGAGGTTTTTTCGTACGAAAAACTGCCACGGATTCATGGTCGATAATAAAAAAAACAACGACTAAAGCTAGACCAGTGATTATAGGCGGTGAGCCGCTTCGCGACTCACGGTTCGTAGTCTCGCCGTATCAGACGTTCTGCTTAGGGTTAGTCTAGCACCAAAGAAAAAAGCTCGGCACTCCGCCTAGATTATAGGCTACCATCTGCCCAGTCCCAATTTTTACCCTTTTCTGGAACTTTTATTTCATTGTTATGATTCTAAGATATATTATAAATAGAATTAGGTCACATATAAATAAATGTAAATGTATGTGTCTCCCCCTTGGCAGATTACAATCTATACATTGCAGATTGCACGCACAATAAAAAATGAATGTATATTCAAACAATGAACAAAAAGACAAGGTTCATTTTTAACATCCTTGCATTTTTTATATGCCTCTTAATTCAATAATTTGCCAATACCCCTTTTCTTGTAAATCCAAATTTGTATTATAGCTTGCCATGGCAACTTTCAAGTGGGGAACTGATTCACCCAAACCACTGCGTGCGTCACAGTGTGGCTGTGTCAAACACGACTTTGGATGATAATTGATCATTATCTGTTGTAGTTAGCATTGACCTATATTGATTGGAGAAAGATGGAAAATGTACCTCATGGCCTAATTATAATTAAACAATGTTTTACAAATGATCATTGTTTTCTGTTGAACAATCTTGGTATGAGATATGTATTGTTCTGCTTATTCTTCTCAGATAGTCTCTAATAGCCCCTCTCCCTCCCTCTTTCCCTTGTCTGTGCCTTTCGATCTTTCTCTCTTTCTAGTCTTTTTCTCCTCTCTTATTCTCTCGTTCTCTTGTTCTCTCTTTCTCTCTTGTTCACTCTTTCTCTCTTGTTCACTCTTTCTCTCTTGTTCACTCTCTGTCTATTGTTCACTCTCTGTCTATTGTTCTGTTTTCTTTATTTTTTGCCCTCTCTTTCACTCTTTTCCCACGTTTTTCACACTCTCACTTCCTTTATCATACACTTTCTATCATTCTCTTGGCGTTCCACTCCCCCTCTCCCCCCTCTCTCTCTCCCCCTCCCTTATATTTTTTCTTTTTATCTATCCATCTTTCTTCCTCCTTTCCCCCTCTCTCACTTTCACCCCTGTCCATGCCATCCACCTCTTTCACTCTTCTCACATATCTCTGACTCTGTCTCTCTCTCTCTCTTCCCACACTTTCACTCTCGTTCTCTCTCGCTCTCTCTCTCTTTCCCAATCTTCCCCTCCCTATCTTCCCCTCCCTCTTTCTCTATATATATCTCTCTCTATCTTTCTCCTCCCCCTCTCTCCCTTTCATCTCTCTCTCTCTCTCTCTCTCTCTCTCCCTCTCCCTCTCCCCCTCTCTCTCTCTCTTTCTCTCTCGCTCTCTGTCTCTCCCTCTCTCCCCCTCTCTCTCCCTCCATCACTCTAGCAAATGCTATCTTTGTCTCCTCCCTTCCTGATAAGTCACTTTCTAATCCCTCTTGATTCATGTGTTTAGGAGACAATACTCCGGACCTCCCTGAATTACCCCCCTCTTTATTGATATGTCAGGAATCTTTGGCAAGTATTCCATTAAGACCTTCTATTTTAAGGTACTACGCAACACTTTAAAATGCAATTAAGTATTTACAATTCACATAAATGTTTCCTTAAAATGTTTGGAAAAAACGAAATAACAAGCAAAAGAGCTATCTGTAAGTGTGCAGGAATAGTCCCTCTTTTTGTTTTGTTTTGTATGTGTACACATATTCTATGTGTCATTATGAAATGTATTGATATTGAAATGGACATAATACCAATTGCAAATATTAAGCAATTATCAGTCTTGGTTATCTAGACATTAAAAAGTGCTCTAGGATGCCCATTTGTTGGCGAACTATAAAACGTAAAATAGTATTATAAGTAGGCTAAATAGAAATTTCTACTTCATAATTTGTTGGAGGGGGGGGGGGGAAGGGGTACAGTGTTTTTTTTATTCTGGTTCGGCATAATTATAGCATATACTGCTTGAAAACAAGTCTAGACCTACACTTAGCCTCATTAACAAAGACAGCTTGTAATACCTTTTTTTTCTAATTTTCTTGTAAGACGAACATAGGTTACTTTCAGTAGTTCACCTGAAAAAATATTAAGGTGTTGATAGAAACCTAATCACCACAGGAGACTTTGCTGTTATTTGTGAATTAAAGATCAGTTCTGGATATTTTGAGGTAAATAACTAACGGCACCGTCTGGGATCGGTTCCACTTAGCGATCGTTGTTTCTTGCCAATGGACTAAAATAGACGCTCTAATCAGGTTTGATGGGCCAGTGTTAGCTCCGTCGTACGCAGCCAGCTACCGGAGACTCGAGGGGAGAAGGGGATGAATCATCAAAGCAGTTCTGGGTTTGCTTTGCTTTCTAGATCGAGTGCCTGCCTGCTCCTCATAGACAAACAGCTGTCAGACTTCCCCGTGGACAGCCACCGTATACTCTCTCGCTTAGATTCGGGTGTCGCTAAGGAACGGCCTTTCCCTCTCTCAGTCCGGCCTTTCCTGTCCTGGTTTTCAAATCGGGAAAATCTTTGCCTGCCATTTGGTGCTGATTACCAGTGGCCTCATCTCATCAACTAGAGGACTCTTCTGCGTTTACCGTCCGGCTGAAAGTCATGGCTTCTCCGTTGGCCACTAGTTTAACAATTTGAGAGGATCAACTTTTTGCCAACTTGACGAATGATTGAAGGACTATAGCTCCTGTCAGTCTGTTCCAAAGTATAATTGTGATGTGTCCTTAACAATCCTTACTGCTTCACCTTCTCCGTCATCGTCCTGTGGAAATGGACAAAGCTCTTTGATTAACTTCAATTGTCATTAAATGAACATGTATAACTGATACAACCTAGCGGTCACACCTGGCAGTTGTGTTTTGCCCAAAACAGAGCCAAACTGGAATTTAAAGGAATATTATTTTGAGGGTCATTTCCTCTATCCATCTGTTGTACGCAATCATACAGAAATTCACTTGGTTTTTTCCTTCTTCCAATCGACAGAGAGGAATCATCTATTTGTGTCTCATGACGTAGAGTGGGTGCCAAACCCTAAGAATTACTGGAGGAGCATCTGTCAACAACTTCATTACCACGTTGGTTTTGTACTTCTGCCTGCCAGTTTGGACATAAGTTTGGAATAATTCATACATATCGACACTCATCAGATGATTGGAATACCATGGTTACTTCCGGGGATCTTTCAAGGGCTTCTAGCTGTGCTTGACTTCATTTATTGTTATTAAGAATGCATCAAGTATTTACGTATGGTAACTTACGTGTAACCAGTAAAGGATTTAGTGGTTCAAGGAGAAAAGGGTTTTGGATCTGAACTTGAAAGGAAGATTCGTTTTTGAGGAGTAACTTTATGTATGCAGCTGTGGCCACCATTGGGCTCTGTAGCCCACCACCTAAACATGTTCATTACCCACCGGCCTTCCGAGGTAATATACGTACCCTCTCTTATGAGCCAGAAGGGTGTTATATCTTTGCGTGAAGTATATGAGTTAAAGCCCCTCTTTCTCAGCGGATGATATATATTACCTTCTTACATGTGGAAAAATACCTATTTATGGATCATAATTTAAACCACTATTCCAGATGGTTCTAATACAATTTCAAATCTTGAGTTCATTCATGGAATTCCATTTTGAGATAATTTGGCACAAAATTGCTTAGAATTTGACTAGACTAGAGAAAAATATAAAAGTACAAGAAAGTTGAACTTGATGACTAGCTTGATTTCTTTGTTTTTGTTTTTGTTGCCAACATTTTTAAAGTATTGTATATTAAAATTAAAAGTCAATTGACGGTCTTTATTAGATTTGTAGTGATGCATTTGTGATGGAAGCATTAGTTTGATTTGAATTTATTTTCTATCATTCTCACAATTCTAAAGGTTATTGTGCACACCCAGTATCTAATAGCAATGATGAGTATACTTCGATTTGATCATACCTTCTTGGTTCTAGTAGTTTCTGAGCACTACAGATTCTTTCACATTCTTTTTATTTTCCTGGAGTAGTGTGGTGAGAGACAAAAGGTCTCTGAAGCTAATTTAGTGCTGATCTAATTAGCGCCTTTCTGTCTTTCAATTAGAAGTAGGTTTGCAACTCCCTACTAACTGTAGGAAATAATTTCCTCACACTGCCTCCTCATACTGTTAATTATTTTGAGTGTAATTCCCAGTTCCTGTACTTCTTTTAGTGCTTCAAGTCTGCAAAGTATTCCTGTCTTGAATGTTCTCTATACTATACTTTGCCCCAAAGGATATAATCTTAGTTGTGCTCGTGCATAATTACTACAATGAAACTCTTTGATAATTGTAAGTGCTTTGCAACTTTGTAAGATACAGATGTATATCGGTTTTGTTCTGGTACAACAGTTTATGTTACCAAGCTGTCGTTGAATCAAAGATTGATGGTTGTGGATCGAGAATGAATGTAAGACTTCCTCATGGATTTTGACTGTATATGTCTACACTCATAGTATATAGCATGTTGGCCCAACAGTGCATGATGCATGACACCGTAGCTCCTCCCCTCTCTGTCACTAACACCACTACCTTTCTGCCCCATTGTTTGTCTAGAGCGGAGCTTTGCCATTCGGGAAAAGATGCCAGCTCGTGCACCACCCCCACCCCCTCCCAACACCACCTACAATACCACAACAACACTGTCACCCCATCTGCCTCCACACTTCATCCCGACAGGCTCCTGCAATGACAGACTGGAGTTTGAGAAGCTCTTCAGCTCCGCCTCCGTGTCTCCGGTCCTGCGGAGACGGATGTGGCAGGCCGCCGCCACCACCGGCAACTTTACCTTCAAGTCACCACCTCCCCTACCCGTCCGCGGAGCCAGCGAGAACAAGCCAAAGGACATGGTGCCCAATCAGGATATCGCCAAAGGACACTTATCAACATCTGAAGACAACCAAGTGCCACCTCCCCTCCCTCCCAGGCAGTCGGTGTTCGACCCTGCAGAAGTGGAGCTGCGGAACAAATTCAACGCAGCAAAGTCTAGCAGTACAGCCAAGAAATATGCAGCGAGCACGAACTCACAGTTGCCAAAGAAAACCAAAAGTCCCTCGCAGTCTTTCTGGAGGAACTTCAAGTCGTCCAAGTCAACCGCTGCCATCAGTAAGGTCTTCCCGTCATCGGTGTCGTCCTCCAGTAAGTGTAAGGATCCGCCGCCGCTTCCACCAAGGCAGGCATCGGTCACACCTTGTCCTAGGGCACCTTTTAGTGAAGGAGACCTCATTGAAGAGACCGAAGACAAGGAGGAGGAGGTATCAGTAACTAGCAGGACAATTGCAGGTAAGCTAGGAGGCATGTCCTAGAGTCTTGAGCACCATGGTGAACGAAGCATGCATGGCCTCCTGTTTGGAGCAAATCTAGATCACCTCGCAGAAGCATGATATGAGATGGAACGAATCATCTGCCTGCAATCAACGTACAATATGCATCCCGAACAGTTGCATGGGGAAAGAGGAGATGTAAATTTGTATATGAAAACAATCGTTAGAGTATGAATAAAAGCAAATATATGTCAAAACTTGCTCGTTGTACATGATGCCGTGTTAGCTGTTCATGGCATGAAGTTTTAAGTCCTATGAAGTTAAAAAAAAGTGGTAATAATCATAATATATAGGAACACAATACAAATCATAAATATCACCTCATTAATAGAATAAAGAATCTCCAATTTGAGCATCATTAGATTATCAAATGTAATCCCCTTTTCACATACAGCTATATGGAAATGATTGAAAGGGACTAGAACTACACAAAAGATCTTTAATAGGAATGATGCTATACTAGAGTTTATGCGTGACTTGTGGGGGGGGGGGGGTTGTTAACCATTAGACTTCTTGTGGAATCCCTATAGATACTGTTCAATTTTCCCTTATTTATCTTTTTATGTCATGCATGGTGCTGATAAGAAATATTTGCCTGCCTCACCAAAAAATGATTTTGACATTGTAAGAAAACAAAGAGAGTTTTTGGAAAATATTGACAAAATCTGTGCTCCCTGTTAGTCCATAAGTTTCCCAGCATGTCATGCATTGATCCTTGGTTGTTTGTATGCCATACGTAAGTGGAGTGTTGGTGGTTGGCAAGAGAGCTCCTCGTCAGCTTGACGTCAATCCAAATGACTTCAATTTCTTTCAAGGGCGCATGATATTGAAGGCTGAAGGATTCTATGTTGGAACCCCATAGACCATTTTTGATATTTTGTTCAGGGGAATGTGGTTTGTAATATAGTGCCATGCATTTGTAGATTACAGATTGACTTTTACATGAAGGTACAACTAGCAGGATTAGTCATACAAACAAGATTATGCTGATGACCAAATAACTTTTTAGAAAGTATTTAGTGTAGATTTTAATAGTTATTTTGATGCACTTTTCGTAACAGTCAATTCAAAGTGACAAAAAAGAGCAGTTGCATATGTGATCCTGTATAAAGATATTTGTTGAATTGAATTGGTTTATTAAACAATCAACATGACATGCAGCTCAAGGCTGATATTGTTTGTTTTACAAATCAATCAGATATTTACAATATAATAAAGCAGAGTCAAAATACATAAAAAGCAATACAACAAAAATAAAAATGACACTATCATAAAATATTTAGAAAAATGTATCGATGATGCAGATCGTTTTTTTAGAGAGATAAAAATTAGGTCTTGCTGGTTTGACAGCGCTCTCAGTCATTTAAATTAAAAAATAGTAAATAAGACAAATATTTGATAGAAAGAGAAACAACTTAGTAGATATAGGGGGTATTATTGTATAACTCAGTCATAGAAGGCTTCCAACTTTTGAGGAATTTCAAATATTCCTTTTGAAACCCACTGCAATATTCATTATTTACATCAAATACGAAAATCATGATACAACTTTTTTATCGGTATCCTGGCAAGACGCATGGAAATGTCCAATTTCCACGATGTCTAAACGGTCACCTGTCCTTTATGTCATGCAGACATCGGAAGACATCTTTCCGTCTTTGTCAATTTTTCCCGTTTAGCAAACAAAAAAAGAAGAGAAAAACTGCCCTAAATTATTATTTTTAAGATGATATTGATGTTTATAGTGGTTTAGACTGAATTTCCTTTAATAGTCAAAACTTTTGCAAACCGAACCTTGAAAATACCCTCAGTTTAATAAGTGCTTTGATAGCATAGAGAAAGGTTTGGGGGTCAATTTTAAACAGTGTAAATCTAATTCATGCACAAGGCAAACTGAGAACTATTTTCGTCACAGCCAATTTGTGATTTTTTGGAATCGAACCAGCAAGATTTCACTCAAACGTGACTTGTCACTTTTCGTTTTGTGTACACCAGTACAATTGTGATTACCGTATCTGTATGTGTATCTTTGGAGTAGATTTTTATCTTATTTGAAAATAATTGAAAGGAAGATTTTATCACACGTTGTATAGGATTTTTTTTTTAGGCTTCATACAGTGGTTAAGCAGTAGCTCACACCTTTCTTCTTGTATTTGTTTTTCCCCCTTTTGTTTCCTTCTTGTAAATGATGACTATCTAAAACCATGCAGACTTTATGTAAAATTCAAGATATTGAAGAAATTAATCACATTCATACATTGAGACACAATTGCACATGTTTTTGTACATTGGAGAAAACCCTGACTAAATCAAACAAAATAATATATCTTGTAAGATGATGACTCGGATCCTTATCAAATGATTGGTTGAAAGCGTACACGTGACCAGGCATTTATTTTGGCTAACGCGCAATTTGGATAATCTAATGACCGGTAATTATCCAAATCATTTAAAAAAACATCATTTTATAGATCAAATAAAACATAATCTTATAAAACAAATAATATACATCATTTTGTTCGGACATTAGTAAAATTACCCGCACTCGGTAGGCTACCTTCAAAACAGTCCAAACACCCTAGGCTATTGCCTCGGGCGTGTTAGACAGTTTCAAAGGAAGCTTGTGTGGGTAATTCTTCCTAATGCACTCACTGATGTGTATTATTTGTATAGTATGAATAATGCATATCTCTACATGTGTGATGTTAATCTCAGAGCCCTTAATAGCACATCTTGTGGTCCAACAAAATGAAATATGATAGGTGATTAATGTGAGGAAAATGTATAGCTTTGTGTGTGTATATATATATATATATATATAGCTCCATATATTGCAAGGGAATTAAGGCTCAGTTCTGATATAGTGTTACAGCAGAACGAATGAATAGGTGAATTAAGATGTTTACTGATAATAATCAAAGAGGCTTTACGTAGATCAACTGAGACTTTAAGTCCATTTAGTCATTTTCTCTAAAATGTCATTAACTAACAGAAAACCTGCGTCTTTGGATTGGAATAGTTTAAAACAAGTCTTAGCATATTTATCCTGGAAGAAACAGTATATTTCATATCATATTTCTTTAATACCTGTTTTGTTGATAATAAACATGGCTGTAGCAATAGTGTTTGAGATATATATCCAGTTTAAAGTCAAACATACAGCTTAGATATCTGATCACATTAATAATTGAATTGAATTAAACATTAATCATTTCAGTGATGCCCCACCTGAACAGTGATGCCCCACCTGAAAAGTTGTATATTTGTTCTGTTGACAGATACCAATGTACCCATAGGTCATTATCTAAATTAAAGATATAGTAACTGGAAAATGTACCCAATTTCCAAATCTAAATGTGAAGGAGAAAAGCCTATCATATAAAATGAATAATTTTAGGCTATATCTAATATACAGTCACATGTGTAATAGTGGTCACCTCTCTATAAAGGCCACCTGTCTATAGTGGCCATGCAAATTGTCTCCCTCAAAAAAAGAAGTGTGTGTCATAGAACCTGTCTAGACAGTCACATCTGTAATACTGGTCACCTTCCTATAAAGGCCACCTGTCTATATATTGGCCATGCAATTTGTCTCCCTCAAGAAAGAAATGTGTGTTGTAGATCAAACCTGTCTAGGAAGCCAACCTTTGTACAGTGGTCACATTTATGTTTTCCTAGGATTCCCCCTTAATATAAACAGGTTTGACTGTACAGTAACTCTTCAATTAAATCAGAATTAGCAACGTCTTCAATGGTTTCACTAAGGAACTAAGATGATAAATCATGTCCTTGGAAGTCTTCTTAGAGAGTCTTAAATTGTCTTCTTAGAGAGTCTTAAACTGTCTTCTTTCTCTGAACAACAGGACATGTTTGATAATTGAGACACGATATGGTTTTATTTTGTCTGACCTTGATAACATTTTAACATGATATACAAACATACAGTTTAATTGTATGATATTACAAATGTTCTTCTTTTTGCTGCCCAAATTGAGGTTAAATATATGCGTGTTTTCATCTGAAAGCAGTTACGTCTTTTCTTCCTTTTTTCTTCTTCTTTATTTCTGTAAAAGTCTATCAACCCGAATTGTCTAGGGAATCTGTTTTAAGAGATGAAAGATAGTCTTTTGATCAAATAAGACGTGTCTGCACTATCTCGAGATTGCCAAATATCCAGCTATTTGAACTATCCCGATCGCAAACTATCCAGCTATTTGCGTCTTCATTAGACCGAAGTAGCAAATTAGCTGGATAGTTGGTCGGGATAATATCCCAAGATATCTCGGTCTAGTTTGCAAAATATCCCACTTTTTCCCAACTAGCGGGATAGTTTGCGACCGTCTTCATTAGACCGAAGTACAGAGTCAAATATCCCGATCCCATCATGCACAACGATTTCCAGTTTTCCTCGCACAGTATGCGATCTATACCGTTCAGCGCACTGACCTCGCCGCGCTAGTACAACTAGTAAACACTGAAAACCGCAAAACCGCAAACTAGACCGAGATATCTTGGGATATTATCCCGACCAACTATCCAGCTAATTTGCTACTTCGTTCTAATGAAGACGCAAATAAGCTGGATAGTTTGCGATCGGGATAATTCAAATAGCTGGATATTTGGCAATCTCGAGATAGTGCAGACACACCTACATGTATATATAACATTTTCATGTTAGATTTAAGGAACTTCAGATATGTGTTTAAAACATATAAGCCTTTTGTGCAATCATTATTTGTGTAAACTTATGTGATAGTAATGAGAATTGTTTTATTTTGCTGCGGGACATTTCAAGAACATAACTCATTTTAATTGAAATTATTGTTGCTTCTCCTTCAATATTGAAACATAATTGAAAAACATTAAATACAAACTAATCTACCAGCCATACCATGACCATTAGTGATAAAAATATACATCATGTGACTACAAATGCAAAGTACATGTATCATGTGAGTATGAATAGAAACCGTCTTAATAATTGTGCCCTCTCCAAAATCTTCAAAGACGATCTAAGTCGATCAAAGCTTTTGGTCTTGTGACCATCCAAGAGGGTTCCTGATATAGCGCTGTGGGGTCAGAGGAAACACATGGGGGAGCGAGATGACACCTGTAATAGGGGTGTAACCGATCCCCTGCACCCACTCATGACAGATTGGTGTGGGGTGAGAGGGGTGGGGAGGGGGGGGGGGGTGGGGTGAAGGGGGGACGTTTGGTTAGGGATATCTCTGTCTCTCTGAGCTTGCTTGGTACGGTAGCGTTATAAGCAAAGATGCAACATTTATAGTTTATTATAAGCAGTAGAATATTTGTTTATAATGCAAAGTCAATCATTCTGGTGACAAGCTAGATAACTTATTCACCATAATAAATCATTTTGAAGAGATCGAAGCCCACCGTAGCAATTTTGGAATGTTTTGGTCGTACGTTTTCTAAATTACCTCTTTGTTCAATGTGCTTTCAAAATAACCCCTTCATTTGGTACCTCAACACATTTCATATTATCAGTAACATAATTAGTTTTCCTTCCTCTATTACTGTATCAGTATATCACTAACTTTTTACAAATTTTACAAATTCTATATCTCTATCTGTCTCCCTTTCCCTCTTTGCTATTTATGTCTCTCTCATACTCCCTCTCCCTGCTGTTTATTTCTCTCCCTATATACTCTCTTTCTCTTTCCTTCTCTCTATTATATCTCTTTCTCTGTCCCTCTCTCTATTACATCTCTTTCTCTTTCCCTCTCTCTGTTATATCTCTTTCTCTTTCCTTCTCTCTATTATATCTCTTTCTCTTTCCTTCTCTCTATTATCTCTCTCTCTTTCCCTCTCTCTCTATTATCTCTTTCATTAACTATCTATTTTTCCCTCTCTTTATCTCTCTTTATCTCTCTTTCCTTGTTTCTCACTCGTTTGCTTTTCCCTTTCTCTCTCCCTCTCGTCTCTCTCCCTCTCTTCTCTCTCTCTCTCTCTCTCTCTCTCTCTCTCTCTCTCTCTCTCCCTCTCTCTCTATTATCTCTTTCATTAACTATCTATTTTTTTCCTCTCTTTATCTCTTTTTCCTTGTTTCTCACTTGTTTGCTTTTCCCTTTTCTCTCTTCCTCTTTCTCAATGTCTCTCTCTCTCTCTCTCCTCTCTCTCTCTCTGCTCTCTCTCTCTTCTCTTTCTCTCTCCCTCTCTTCTCTCTCTCTCTCTCTCTCTCTGTCTCACTCTCTCTCTCTTTTTTTCCTCTCTTATTCTCTCTATATCTCTGCCAATCATTCATCCTTGGCACGCTCCAGCCTTTTCTCCCATGGCCCTTCTCATTCTCACTCAATTCACAACCCATATAGTCATCATATCCTGTTGTACTTGAGAGATCACAATTCAATCTAATATCCGGTATCTGCAATTCTCCCTCCGATCCGGAGCTGTAACTTTCTCCAAACAATCGTCACAAATATATCATTTCACCGAGCGTCTCCAATCGAGTCTTGACTCCCCTTAAGAACCGTAACATCCTCCCGTAATGTATAAGACAGGAAGTTTGAGGAAGGTTGACAAGACGGAGGCGCTTTCGGAAGATAAAGTAGGTCAAAAGAGGAGTGCTGCTGTCACCATCCACCAGGGCCTATATTCCACTACAGGGTGTCACAAAAAATCACCCCATCAAAAGAAATAGGAACCAAACGAGTTCTACAAATGTAACAACCAATAAAGCTTTTCTTCAAATCACCCCAAGTTAAGTTATTGTATTCTACTACAGGATGTCTCAAAACAATTCCCCATCAAAAGAAATAGGAACCAAACGAGTTCTACAAATGTAACAACCAATAAAGCTTTGCTTGCCTAACACCCACTTTATGTTATCTTATTATACTACAGGGTGTTACAAAAAAGGTTTAAAAAGCATTAGCATTAATGATTGCGATCTAATTTCACAACCTGGAATTTATCATATTAAAATAATTTTTCCTGCTGTGTCAGCTTCATTTTGAAGTCTCAAGTTAATTTCACATCATATAATCATGAATCAGTATGGAAATACCTTAAAGGGGTCTGGTAACTTTTTCTCAGATTCTGAAACAAATCCTGGATTTAGCTCATGCTGCAATGATAATTATAAACCTTTAGATCAGTCAGGAACCCCATGACTTTTACAAGCCGATCGCCTGTCTGATTATCAAGATATTTATGATTGGGAATCGTAACCAAATTTTGTGTTTGCCAAACGGTTTTCATAGCACTACAGTCTATTGGGGAAAACAAGTATAAGTAAAACCAGTCACTAAAAGATTTTTACTTTTTTGAGGCACTTCTTGATCATTTTGAAGCGCATTTTTTTTTTAGGGCTTCAATATTACACCATATCACAGACACTAATAACACGTAGGGCCGTGTATCTCAGATTTAACATTGTTAAACAATGCAAAGAAATTTAACAATACAAAATCAAAACCTTGGACCCATCTTCAATTATTTTTCCTAAGCAGGTTTTCAATTCAATTCAAATGAACATTTATTTTCTTCCATTCAATTGGACAAACATATTTGACAATACAATTTATACGTAGGAACATAAATATCATTGAAGAACTTGTATTACAAGGAAGAAGGCGCGAAACCCAATACTTACTTAATATAATAACAATAATAACAATAACAATAATACTAATAACAATAACAATAATAACAATAACTATGATAACAATTTGCATATTCAACAAGTTCTGTATAGGGAGTAAATATAGCGCAGTGCCAAATATGATTTCTGCAGAATGTGTAATTATTTAAATATTTGCAGTAGCAATAGGCATTAGGCAATAGGCAAAGTCTTAAGAATATTGCAGCTAGACTTGATCATTCAAATAAGTTGAAAAGAATATTCTTATGTGATCATGCATGATGCACATAATGTAATGTTTTTTGTACATACCCTATACATGTTACCATCTTGCTAGAATTGCACAGTATCACACAGTCTTACAGTCTCCACATGATAGGATTCGATTTGACCCAGGAAGTTACGCTCAAGTTTTGGGGCTAAAAATACAAAAATCGCGAATGAATCACTGCTTCAAATGTCTCATTTCACGTTCTTCAAACCTGCATATTTTACATCTTGGAATCAGATGTAGGTTACATGCAGTGAGTTCTCTATACTAATGGAAGAAAGTTTGAAATATTTGTAAAATTTGTTTTCTTAAAGAGATGTTTTGGGTAGGAAAAGGCGTAGATTTTATTTTATTTTATTTAGATATTAATGTCATACATGTACGTGTATGTTAGAAACATGCTTTCATGGTTTACATGTGAAGGAAATTTTTATTTTCTCAGAAAAGTTAAGTTCAGGATATCTGAAATAACTTCATGCACAACACAAATTGGTGATTTCAAATTCTTATAATTTCTTCACTATACCAAAGAAAATGTTAATAGCAATACAAAATAAGAAATATAGAGTGCAGAATTATGATAATTGGTCATGATTTTGGGTCAGCGGGCCTTTTTAAATTACACATTGGAAACTGGCAGCTATGCTAGGAAGATGATGGTATTTGAGGTTTAAAATACATTTATTATTTGTATATACAACCCGTTGCATAAGACATTTTTATGAATCTTAAATACATGTACAATGTACACCTATTTTTTAAACAAAAAAATACCCCCCCCCCTTACTTTCTTATTTGTACCTTATATAATTGCAGTGTTTTTATAACTCATAGATTGTACATGGTTATTCTTTCATTTTTTTTATTTTTACATATTGCACACTCCAGCTATTTGCTCTTGAAAACCTAATGCAAGTTATGAGAAATAGAAAAAGCAAGGACTTTGTTGAACTGCGTTTACCTCCTTTTTGGGTTCTAGTATTTGTTTTTGTCACCGACTCAAGAGGTTCCCCTTTCTCCAGAAGAAATGAAATAAATCAGTCAATTCAATAATAGTAAGTCACTGGATTTATTTGGACAATCATATGATGTCATGAATGAAATTTATTTTTGGTGATATAGAAAATATTAATTGGAATGTTGTCAAAATATCATTGTCATTGTGCGGTTGCTACTGCAGTAGTTCCAATAATTGATTAGTTTATTCACAGGTTTATAATGTAATTAATCTCAATAAATATTTGAGTAAATGAATAGTATGCTTACTCTCTCTCTCTCTCTCTCTCTCTCTCTGTCTATATATATATATATCTTGTCTCCTTATCTCCCCCTCTCTCTCTCTTTCTCTCACATTCTATTTCTTCATTCTGTTTTTGTATACGTCTTTCTCCTTCCTCCTCTTCCCCCTCCTCTTCCCCTCCTCTCTCTCTTTCTCTCTCTTTCTCGCTCTCACCCTCTACTTTCTCTCTCACACATTCTCTCATTCTTCATTCTGTTTTTTAAACCTTTCTCTTTCTCTTTCTCTTTCCTACTCTTTTGTCTCTTTGTCTCTTATCGGCTCCCTGCAAAAAGGCTGTAAGATCTACGTAGGGTCCGTGGCAGTAACGGCCTTCTTGGTGAAAGCGGACATTATTATTTGCCTCTCTTCCTCTATCTGACTTTCTCATTTCCATGTTATTAATAAAATATTGTAAAATTATAAATATATATATCCTTCCATTGGAAACCCCTGTATAACAAAGTAAACAGTTGATTTTGCCGACACATTATATGTGCTCGGTTGTACAGTACGTGTGTGACACTCGCTACTGGTAATGACAGTGATTACGAACGAGAGCTCAAGCCTTATCCATTGTATTATCTAAACACTAACCTTGAGGTATTAATCCATAGGATATGAATAATATCAGACCTTCCAGTTTCCACCACTAAAAGTGCACCTCACTTGCTAGTTATAAACGTTGGTGACAGACAGATTGTGCTTATCAGTGCTATAGAACACAGGAAATTATGCTATGCACCGAATACGATCTCTTCCTCTCTATTCCCTAACCCTCTTTTTCTATCTGTGTTCATCCAGTCTTTTATTCATTCGTTCATCTTCTTTTTCTCCAGTTTGTTTTTAATCTTTTTCATCTCTCTTTCTTTCTCCCAACCTCCCTCTCCAGTCTTTCCTTCTCCTACGATTATGAGCCTGAATTCACAGAGTTGTTTAAAATTGTGTTGTACACCTCAACCATATGTTGAAATAAGAATATAAAGCTCATAATATAAAGTGTCTACTGCGTTTTCGTAGCCCAAACATTGGACATTAAAGTCAAAAGCATACCGATACACTTACAAGAGGTTTGAACCATGGATTAAGAAAGATTACCCCCCCCCCCTGAATTTGAACCTCCGTTAGAGGAGGAAAACCTAAATCAGCTCAGAATCGTAGTGACATCATACCAGTGGTCAATTGTCCATATGCTTCAAAACAGGTTTGGCTTTTACTCTGCCTACAGCAGTTGAATGCACTAAAATTTTACTAGTTAATGTTTTTATCATTATTTAGAAATTTAATCACAAATACGATGATTGTTAACATTTCCATATCTGATATAATTAACATATCTTCAAAAAAACTGGATCGCATGACGATGGTACAGTGTGCGAGGGCTTAATAAAAACTGACTTCTGGTACACAGGTGTTGAACTGAACGAGTAAATAGGTTAACAAAAAACTACACAGCCACAACAATCAATCAGTCCACAAACCACAGAATGATCGTAGAGTGAGGCTCAAAGAGAGTGTCTTGGTAAAAAAATGACTTGAAACTTGTTTGTATGCATGTAATGACCTTTCCCTAGCATGTACTTGCATCAGAGTCTTGAATTTATAGAGGTTTTGATTCACTTTATAATTATTTAATTCTATTTCACATGTCTGTTCAAATATCATTGGCATTGACTTCGAAAATGAGATTTACATGATAATTTTTTTTTTTAATTTTCATGATTGCCTAGCTATGATATTTGAATTTGAACTTGTTTTTTGTCTTAACACTTGAAAGACTTCACCTTTCAGAAGTCTCAATGATAGGGATCTATTCAATTTCAGTGCAGTAGAATCCTAATACTTGTATGTCCTTTATGCAGCACAAAACGCATTTGCGGACATTTTAATGAAGAAGTTGAAATTGTGTTCTCACTATATCTGTAAATGCCTCTAAATATTTACAAAATCCTTTTGATTTTATAATAAAACTGAAATTTTAGACAATTTGTATCCCTTTATCTACAGAAGATATGAATGTAGAGGTCTTTTACGCAGAATCTTGAAAATTAATTTTCAAAAGATTTGACCATATAATTTTGATTTCTTTATCAAATTGTTCCAAAATATTGTTGCTAAGTTGACAGTTACCCTATGTATAGTATTGTCCAGCATTGAATTGACAATTTTGAACTGATTTTTTTTAGTTGTGAGCTATACTGATTAGAGCTATACATCATAGCTTAAAATGATTTGTAGGTATTCTTGATAAATGAAATTTCCTTCTCTATCGAGTACAATCACTTTTTTCCCTTTCAATTTCAATGGTCAGGTCTCTAATTCTCATTGTAATGATACACTTATATGCACATTCAGTATTTCTTACTCAAATAACTAAAACAATGTTTTCTTCCCAAATTTTTTTCAATTTTCTGATCAGCTCCCGTATTTATACCCGCTCCGCCCGCCCCTCCCCCACCCCCTGTCGCCATGGCACCGCCCAGCAGAACGTTCAAGGTCAAATCCAAGGTCAAGATGAGACCGTTCCATTGGAATAAGATCTCCAATCTCATGGTAAGTAATGCATCCGATAATAGTCACATCTGTATAGCGCTTAATAATACGTTTCTAAGTGTTTTAAATTGTAATTTTTATAACCCCTGGTCATCGGCTACCTGGCTACCTGGCTGCCACCGTCAGTTGCTTGCGATTGGCGAACACATCTGCACATCTTCTTGTTGTCTTTCTCCATTTGTTTCTATCCTGTGCTAATTTTTTGGCTTTTGGCTTCATTGGAGTCAATTGCTTATCCGCACATGATAGTGCACGTGCTGGGTTCCCGGGGAGGATTCCGGCCAGGCTCCATTTTACAAGCGCACACATTCCAATCAAACCATTTGACGTTTGCATCCTACCGGGTACCCGTGACATGTCCACTAGACCACGACACCTCTACATCCAAGGTGACTTCATGTCACATTCCTGTACCGTAGTCCTTTCTGCTGGGCTATATATAAACTCGTGTGAACTTGATCTCTGTTTTCAAAAGTCATTTTTTGTTTTATGGGCTTAACGCAGAGGTGTCATAGTTGAGTGGTGTAAGCACTTGACTGAAAATGTAAAGGTCGTGGGCTGAATCCCTGACATGGCACTAAGGTCCTTTGGCAAGGCATTAATCTACATTTGCCACTCCATACCCAGGAGAAAAAAAGTTGACCTGGTAGGATGATGATAGCCTTTATTTAAGGAATTGCCGTGTGCCGTCAATGTGACCATATGGTAGGAATACTTCCCTTGGAGTGGAAATTGTGCTCACTGTGTCGGTGAATGATAACCTTCATGGTTAAGAATAACGTCTGTAGCTTAAAGTGCTTAGAGACGGATTTATCATTTATTAATGCATTTGTTGGTCATCATTTAAGCTGTTTTTAGATAGTTTTTTTTATACTTGTCTAAAAGAAGAAGAAAGAGAGTTGTAGGTCTTCTCTAACTACAGTCCACAACATTCATGTTTTCAGCTTGAAATACAGTTCTTTGAAAAAATCAATCAGTTAATCTTGGTTACAAGTGAAGGTTATCATTCGACATTCCACTTGCAGCTGATCAAGTTAGAAAAAAAAAGCTCTGTAGGATAAAGAATCACCCACAGTTTTTTTGGAGCATTTAAAATGGTCAAAGTATTGTAATGACAGTGATATCAGTCAAATGGTACGACCAATTTTACAGTCTTGGTCTCAAACCAAAGATCAAATACTAAATGAATGTCATCTAAAGGTTTTCCAATTTCCCTCTCAACTTGGTCTTGATAGACTCTAAGGCCTCAAATGCAACACTATCTTATGAATGAAGGAAAGAAAAGAAAAACACATTACGAATGGCTATGATGACACTTGTCATACATTTGTATTTGGATTGCAGGTAAGCAGCTCAATATGGAAAACGGCTAGGGATCTAACAGACTTGATCGATACAGATGTTCTAGAAGCTATGTACTCAGATAAGAAAAAAGAAACAACCGAACCAGGTAAGGCACTTTCTTCTATTTTTAATCATCTTCACAATTCTTGCTTTCTTTCTCTGTCTTCTTTTTTAATTGTCTTTCTTCTTTTCTGTCTCTCCCTGGGTCCCCCCTTACTTGCACTTTTACTTTTCTCTATCTTCTTCTTTTTCTCTATCTTCTTCTCTTTCTTCTTTGTCTTTTTCTTCTTCTTTTTCTTTTTCTTTCTTCTTTTTCTCCCTCTCTTTTCTATTTTTCTTTTCCTTGTAGTGCACTTTCTCTCTCTCTATCTCCCTTTCTCTCTCTTTCTCTCTCTCTCTCTCTCTCTTTCCCTATTCCATTTTTTCCTCTCTCACTTCATTGGTGCTCACCAGAACTCTAAAATTTTCTAGTTTTCATTTCTTGTTCACTTTCCCATTAGTATTTAAGCATATCATGTTAGGCCATAAATGGCTATAAGTTGTACCCCCCCCCCCCCCCCCCCCTCTGCACAAAGCCAGTGTCATAGTCATTGAGAAAATAAAGAAATGGTGTCGGCGAGAATATCTGCATGGGTTAGAAGCTAAAAGCTGAATTTTAAAAGTAACAGCTCAGAGTACATGTATTAATAATTTCTATCTACTTTCATCTTTTCCTTTTCTCATTGGCATTTCACCCAAAGCCGAAACAAGCAAGAGGAAGCTGAAGAGTTTCTTAGATCCGAAAGTTGCTCAGAACCTCGGCATCTTCCTGGCAGGATTCAAGATGGACGCCGAGGAACTCAAGTACAGGCTGACCATCCTCAGCGAGCAAGATGGCGGCTTAGACCCGGAGCACATCAATGTCATCAGAAGGTAATGTCCATGGTGTTGTTTTCATTGTCCCTCTGATAGGAGGTGAATGGAAGGTCCCCTTCTTAAGGAGAGGGTCATGTTGTGAAGAATTCAACTTATTTCTCTGAAAAGGTGGTTCCTGTATATATAATGCATTATAACATGCGGTCCTGTATTTGTAAAGCAAAGACGACCAACTATCATTTTAGTCCCGGGGGATGTTTTACAAAGACTGATATATTGACTTAAGTTGGACTTGAACTATGGCAGGCCATTCATACCACTGGTTGCTCTCACCATTGGTCTAGCTCTCAAGGGACATCACAAATCTACAAAATTCATTTTTTATAGTTTATTATTGAAGGAAAAAACATTATCTAAAGATCTTAATTTTGAAGGGTTTTTCCTATAATTTTACGTCTGGTTCAAGATAATACATGTTTTTACCAGCTCCATAACGTAATGATGTGGTTTTAACTCTACCTGAAGAAATTATGTCTTTTACAATTCGCTATACCATACTCAAAACATCCTAAAGTCCCACGGTCTTACAAACCCTTGCCGGCCGGAGTGTGACTTGTGTCTGGTCATGACTGCCATTCCAATTAGAGCACAACTCTACGTGAAGAAATTATGATTTTCAACAATGATGCATTTTGCGTTCCGTAGGTGTCTTTGACAATACGCTAAGTCATGACCTTACTCAAAACATCCTAAAGTCCCACGGACTTACAAACCCTTGCCGGCCGGAGTGTGACTTGTGTCTGGTCTGATGGTCATTCCAATTAGACATTGTTCCTACACACTTGTCACACAGAAAACAGGATCAAGGGCAAGGTGAGAAAAGAAATGGCCTGATTCTTTAAACAGGTACTCACCAAGCCTGTGTGGTATGGGAATGTGGTCAGGCTGAAAGGATTAAGTATATAGAGTGGTGAAATGTGACGTCATCAAAAATCTATTTTTGGAATTTCTCTATTTTTTCTTTATTTTTCGAAAGACCACCAAAAATAATGTCCAAATGTCGAAAACCAATTGAATAGGTTAAGTATTGGTTGAGATATGACCATCTGAATAAAAAGATTGCCTATGGGAACTCAGTGTTATATTGCTCTGGTTCATAACATTACGAGCCAGAGCAATATAACACTTGTTACCTCCATCAGTGTTACAATCTCTTCAATGTATATCGATGACTATACATTTGGCACAGTGACAAGATTCATTAGTGAGACAATTTCCTTCAAGGGCAAGGAATTTTTTATAAACATGTTTTGATTTTATCAGTAACCTAAAAGTTTCAATGGGTTAAAGTGCTCTTTTACTTGAAAGTGAAATACATTGAATGATTATAGATTCAATAACTTAACTCTTCTTTGGACAAATAAAATAAAAAGTTCTATATTATCACTCCTGCCTATGTTGTTTTTGTTTTTGTTTTTTTCTTGTTTTTTTCTTTTCATGTGTTTGTTTGTAACTTTATAACTTGTTAACCTGCCCTCCCTTCTATATTATCACTATCTGCCTATCTTGTTTTTGTTTTTGTTTTTTCTTGTTTTTTTCTTTTCATGTGTTTGTTTGTAACTTTATAACTTGTTAACCTGCCCTCCCTTCCTCCATCAATTAACTTATTCTATGCTATCCCACAATGGCTACATCTGGTAGAGTAATTTCTGTGCTTCCTCTTTCTTGCACTATCTCTCTCTCTCTCTCTCTTTCTCACTCATGTTACCCTTCCCCCTTCTTTTCCTCCTCTCCCTGCTGCGTTTCAACCTCCCCTCCCTTCTCTCTCTTGCACTTTCTCTCTCTATTTCTCTCTCTCTCTCTCTTTCTCTCTCTCTCTCTCTGTCTCACTGTCTTTTTCTCCCCCTCATTCTCTTCCTCTTATTCTCTTCCTTTCCCTGCTCCTTTTCAATCTTCCCCTCTCCTTCTTTCTCTCTCTTTCTCTTTCTTCTTGCAGTACCTCTTCGTCTCTTACCCTGATAGATTTCCCCCTTTCCATTTGTTTATTCCTATCAAATGTCTTTCTTCCACTTCTTCTCCTCTCTCTCTCTCTCTCACTTTTCAAAATCTTCACAAAAACCAACCAAGCACTTGATACCGGTACCTCATTCTTTATTCTGGTTTTCTCCATTTCTTTAGTTTATTCCAATCAATCTGTATTATTCATTTCTGCCTTGGTATCTAGATCTTTTTATCATATCCTTTATAAAGGGCTTGTTCAGATATGACGCGATAAACCACCGCAGAAGAAAAGAAACGCCACAATTTTAAAACGTGTAAAATGAAAAGCAACAGCACACAACAAAGTATACCTGGGCATGTTCACTGAGCTCTGTGTAATAAGATACACAAATTGTGAAGCAAATTACACTTTACGTTATCGTAAAAACAAAAATAAAACGCTGTGGTTTTCCGCATCATATCTGAACGAGCCTTAACAATTAAGGGAGTACTGTATCTTATGGTCTTAGCTGCTTAAAGTAGTCACCCAAAGAATCAAAAGTGTTTTGAATCGATGCAACATTCATATCATTGCAAAGGGAAAGCCTCACTGATCAAATATAACAACTTCCCTCTTCAAAATATGTTTGGGGCCCGCAGTAATCATCTCTCAAAAATGTTAATTTTGAGATCCAGATTTTCTGCCTTCAGCGGTCCTCCGTAGAGCGTCAAGATTTGTGACGTCACATGCGAGACACAGCTTGCCCCAAAGTTGCATTTTACGCCTTTCCATGATGTATATATGATTTTTCAGCAAATTATTTGTGTTTGTCAAGAGAAAATCTTTCCATCCATATATAGTTTGTCCATAATTATCAGTTGTCGTGAACTTTCTTCGGGTGACTACTTTAACAATCAAGGGAGTACTGAATCATATGGTCTTAGCTGCTTTAATATAATTTCTTTCCTTCATTCTTTCCTGTCCTATGTACAGATATCACCCTACTACTGAGGATGTAGAGGCGTATGGCCAGTACCGTGACAAGCCTCAAGAGCTGGAGCAGACGGATCAGTTCATGTTACAGCTCTGTGAGATTCCTCATCTCAAGACCAGGCTAGATATTCTCCTCATCGTCAACGAGTTCCCCCTCCAATACGAGCACCTTGCACCAGTGAGTTCCTCTCAATGTGTTTACAGTTAAACTTGCTTTAGCAATCACTGGTCTATTAAGACCACATTTAAAGCGGGACTGCATGCACTACTTGTAGCTACTTGCGCCCTCTATGTAGCAAACATTTAATGCCTAAGCAGTATATCCAATGGTTCCCCATGATTCCCTTTTTTCTTATGTTAATTGAGAGCTGATTTGATGAGATAACCACCTGTCAGTGACCATGCAGGGAGGTCTAATCCCTCCTGGCCACTGGCCAAACTAGTGCAGACACGCTTTAAGGGTTCCCTTTTAACATTGTCTTCATCCAGTGAAGCACCTACCAAAGGAACAATCTAAAAACTAAAATATTAACCCGATGTATACTGGAACTGAGTGATCCCTGTGGTTTTAAATCTACTGAAAAAGTTTCTTCCTCTTCAAATTTGTCAATTAGTTTCTCAATACCCCATGTTTTACTTCAATATATTTCAGAAATTGTAACAGAAAATGAAGTCATTCCAATGATCACTATATCAATAGAATTATATTTTAACTAGTACTAGAATAATAGTATTATATATTGTAGTATCAGTGTGGTGTTATAATTCCTTCATATTAGGAAGGAATATTAGCTAAATGCCTAATACATATAATTCCATCACAAATATGTCAATGATTTATTATTCCTTTTTGCTTTCTTCTTAGACGATTGAGCATGTTCTGGACAGCCTGGATGTGCTATGTAATAGCGTTAGGTTTGTTTCAGTACTGGAATACGTCCTGGCTGTGGGTAACTTCATCAACAGTGGCTGCAGCAAAGGGATCGCTATGGGATTCAAGTTGGCAACACTACCCAAGGTATGTTAAAATACTTTCCTCTTCACGGATGCTATTTTTGGATGCTGAGTTTTGAGAGTAGGATAAACTCACAGTGCTTTGTATATTTCTTATTGTTTTTTTACCAGAGCTATTTTTACATGAAAGTTTACAAGTCATTAGAGCTCTTTTGGAGCGTTTCAGAGCTAAAACACCCACAATTTCCATGTATTTTCCCACTGCGGTATATATGCTTCCTGCTACGATCATTGCAGATTAGTACCAAATCCAAATTCAATCCATAAAATACAGTATTTAATATAGGTCAGGTCTAATATGAATGCTGACAATGTCCCACACTTGACAGAGTTATAAGAGGAATCTGAAACATAAATTGATAATGTTGATAATGTTAAAAAATATAAATGGATAATAATTGATAATAGTCCATATTATGGACTACATTAAATACAGCAACAGCATGCCTGAACACCAGGTAGAATAATGCCTGTGATGTTGAGAATGGTTCGATGCATGTATTTTGGTCAATTCTTTAAGTATAGGACAAATAAATAGTTATCTGTATCAAGGAATTTCCTATACTATTTTCTCCCTGAAGATACATTACCAAGAGCTACACATTGTGATCAAATAATCAAATATTCAAATTTTGATATTAAACCTGTACATGAATCGACTATACCATATTTATATCTTAATAACCTAACTCTAACAGATACAAACATGCCAAATACTGTATTGAGAGTAGGTGAATTATTTCAATTCTTTTCTGCTACGATTAGAAGATTGAAATACTTGTGTATCATAAAAATGGTAACTTTATTAATTTCCCCATGCTTTGGCTAACTCCCACCACTCAAGCAGTTTGTATGTCATTTTACATCACATGGCTAATCATGAAGTGTGCACATATACTGGGGAAAAGCTAGTGTGGACCTTTTTAGAAAGCCCTAATCACATTTGAGGCCACTTCCCCCGACCGACCGTTTGAGAGTAAGCGGAAGTCAGAGGAAACGCTGATACAGAGAACACAACCCAAGAGAATAGAGTCTCTGCCGAGAGCCAGAAGGACATTAACTCTTTCCTGAAGCCTAGCTATGACCTAGTCCCCTTATGACTCTCACCACATGAGATGTTCATTTGTGAATCATTAAAACAACCCAGTTCTTTTTATAGAAAACTTTATTTGACTTGTGTCTAGCCTGTCACAGCTTGGGTCTGATGATGCCAAGTTGACTTCAGTCTTCAAGATGATTCTACTTTTTTGTTAGAGCTGCTGGACATAATTGGGCAGACTTTCAAATCTTATTACATTATAATTGAATCATGGATGAATAATGGTTAATATACATCTTTATATTGCTTTTTACATTATAATTGACTCATAGATGAATAATGGTTAATACAATCTTTATATTGATGCTATAAAGTGACTTAGCTTTTGTCAGAACTGATTATAATCGATCATGCATTATAAAGAAAACAGCAACATTTTGACAAGTTGATATTTTCCCTCAACATGTATCTTAAATTTTCACACAGCTATACTTTTCTCCCCTAACTTGATAGGCTATCTGATAAATCTTTGTAGGTTGAAATGAAAGTGAGATCATTAAACTGTATTTGTGGAAGAAAATGATACACAGTGTATTATTCATAATATTGAAAACACCTTACTGGTAGTTGGTCTATGGCATGTTATAAAGATAAGGATTTCTTACATGTTAAAAGGATCTGGTAACTTTGTCTCAGATTCTGAAACGAAATCGTGGATTTAGCTCATGCTGCAATGATAATTATAAACCTTTAGGTCAGTCAGGGACCCCAAGACTTGTACAAGCCAATCGCCTGTGTGATTATCAAGATATTTATGATAGGAAATCGAAACCAAATTTTGCGTTTTTCTAACGGTTTTCATAACACTACAGTCTATTGGGGAAAACGAGTTTGGTAAAACCGGTCATTCAAGGATTTTTACTTTTTCGAGGCACTTCTTGATCATTTTTAAGCGCGATTTTTTTAGGGCTTCAATATTATACAAATAACGCACGGCCCAGAGTGCAATAGCGGTGAATGCAGTACGCGCGAGGTTTCTTTAGATTGGTGCCGCTCTGTGCAACGAGCCGCTTGCGGCGAGTTGACAGTGCGAACCATCTGAAGAAACCGAGCGAACACTGCATTTACGTTTCGCACAACAGGGTCAAGTGCGTTATTTGTTTTATAAAATAGCGACACAAACAGCAACAAACAAAAGTTTAGATCTTAAGTATACGAGAGTTCGATCTAGATCTAGAGTTATGTTGGTTCTACTACTACTAGATCTAGTAGTAGTAGATTCTACTACTAGTACTAGGCTAGACTAAAATGAGGGTCTATCTTGTTAAAAGTAAAACCTTGTAGGCTTACCGAAAAGTCCACGGGATTCATTGTTTGATTAAAAATAAAATGCATAGGGTGTCTAGAGACGAGTCTACATCAGACAGCTGAAATTCCTGGCTTCATTATAAAATCCGAAAGTCAAAACGGGTCTAAATCCAAGGCAAAAGTAAAATAAAAATTTGCTTTCTAATAATACCCGGCTCTAGCTAGAGCTAATAGCTAGCTACGCGTACGCTGCGCTGGGCCTGGGGATCATAGTGGAGCGTACAATATTAGCTACGCGTAGCCTATAGCCTACAATGCACTCGAGGGAGCGTACTAGTACTACGCGTACGCGCGGGCACTGGATCTCCATGGTCACGTACGCGCCGTGTAATATAACTTTTTGTTGCGCTTTTTCTGCACTCATTTCTGCAAAATCGTGCTTGCATCAAAAATTTGTCAATGTCATGTGACGCGTATTGACCAATCACGATGCTTAAAATACTAGAGCCATTTTATAATACACCATATCACAGACACTGATAACATGTAGGACCGTGCATCTCACATTTCACATTGTTAAACGTTGCCTTTAATGTGTTTTTTTGTTGCTTCATTTACAGTTGGCGGAGTGCAGAGCGAGGGGACAAGAACTTCACCCTCTTGAAGTACCTGGTCCAACAGATCCACAAACACGAACCAGACCTCCTGGGCTTCATAGAGGAGCTGCAGCCAATCATGCATGCAAACGATGGTAATTAAGATACAAGGCCAGGAACTTATATCCTGTTTTCAGTTTTAATGTGATTCTTTCATGAGGAAAATGAATAGGCTAATTTTGACAATTTGTAATACCTCAGACGGTCACATTAAAAGAGACCGACTCCAGGACCCTGTTTCATAAAACTTGTTATCCATAACAAATGCTAGATTTCTTGACAAATTTGCTCTCAGCCAATCAAGTGCCACGATTTCAGTAGCTTATAACAGTTATTTTCCTCAGAAATTAAGAATTTCTTGTAATGATTTTATTATGTGCAAAGTGTATTTGTATATACCAGGAAAAATGAATTATGTTTGAACAAAAATGTTATACCTTTGTTTATCTTTCTGTTGGAAATGAAATAAATATGAATTGAATTGGATTGAATTGTAACCTGTTACTTGTATTAAACAAGTTATATGAAACAGGTCCCAGATTGACTACAGACCGAACAAACAATTATGTTAACTCCAATGGCAAGAAACTGGTTGGTTTGGAGTCAGTGTGGAGTCTGTTTGATAGCTAGACTGAGGTTTAATTGCAATGAATGAAGTGTCAAGTGTAAATATGAAGATTCCTTTCTTGTTTTTAATAATGAAGAAAACTGCTACTGTATACCTGCTGCTCCCTTTCACTCTTACTTTCTTTACTTACTTTCTTTACTTACTTTTTATTGTATTAAGAGTAATTCAATCAAAGAGATACCTACAGTACGCGTGTATTCAAAAGCAATGATATTATTTGTATCCCCATTTCATATCTTTATTTTCTTTTCTTTTTTCTTCCTCTTTCTTCTTCTTATTCTAGCATCAATAAAGGCTCTACAAGCTGAGGTTGAAGGTGAGTTGAATGATCATATATTTTTTCTTTTCTGAGAATAATGCCTTCTGATAACATAATAATAAAAAACTTGTTTCTGTAATACTGCAAAAAGAGAGATGTGGAATTGTGGGTAAACAAAAACTAATCCAAGGAAAAATGATGATATGTATATTTGAAAGTTCCATACCACATGTGTAATATGCATAATGTACTACTATTTCTTGAAACTTTCTTCTGCAATTGAAATATGCCTAAATCTATTATTGTGAAGAAAGTAAATAGAGTGCAAATTGATCATTAAAGTGGACAAAAAGGATTTTGAATTATATGCAATATTCAATGTTCAAATTAGCCAGTTGCTGTAAAATGTGCTACTGTAATAACTATCAGAAATAGGTATATGTACTTGTCGAATGAGAGTTTGGTTCTAACTTTCTATCTATTTCTAGTCATATTTTGAATACTTCTATGATATTCTTCCAAACTGACTTGTAAAAAATTAGAAAGCTCACAAATTATTTTTCATCTTCACCAGAACTTGAACCTCTCGTTAAACGAATGAATTGTATTTTTTGTTGTTCTTGCAGTGATGAAGAAGGATCTAAGTAAGGTGAAGAAGAATGCATCTGTTTTGATGAAGGTTGAAAACCCACCAGAGAGAGATATTGCATTCGTCGATGATATAGAGGTCAGTAGCATTATAAAAAAAACAGTCATTTAAAACAAGTTATTGTTGGTAGTTTCAGCCACTCATAGGCTAAAACCTCTATGTAAATATGCAGTTAACAACAAAATTATTCATACATTTACAAAGTTTTGTATTTTTTTAGTGAAGAATTGATTTGTCCTGATTCATGATTCGTGAGGATGTGACTTTTTTTTATAGCTTACATCTAATAGTATTAAATAGAGGCCCCAACAAAAAACACAAAAAACACAAAATTTACAAAAGATATGAATAACTCAGTGAAAGATATGAATAATGTCAAAGATTCATTCACTGCTGCACTAGTATAAAAGGAACACCAGCGATAAATCTAAGCAGGATTTAATTCACTTATATTTACCTTACATTAAGGAAACAGACATGTTACGATTGCAAGAGAAGTAGATTCATTTCAAAGTCAATGTTCTGTTTATATTGACTCTGGGATTCTTGAATACAATACATTTGGACCTACAAATTTTGTCTACAATTGATATGCTGTCTTCGTATATTAAATGTAACTGTTGTATGTTGATAATATCTATTATTTCTGCAGATGTTTGTGGAATCTTACGAAGGCAAGCTCAGTGATCTCCAGGACAAATCAGATGATATGAAAAATCTCTTTGAACAGATGCTGGTAAGTTATTGATAACCCCCCCCCCCCCCCTTCCACCCACAGTCACACACCCACACACACATGCACGCACATTTTATCTGTTTGGAGCCAGAAGGGCATTAAATCAGATCGTTTTACACAGAGTTAAAAACACGCTTCCGGTTCCAAACAGATAATAATAATAATAGTGGGTTCTTGTCACTATGAATATGATGGACAAAGAAAGAGGACAAAATATACAGTTCCTCAGGTAGACAAAGGAACATCCCTTCACTGCTATTATGTAAAAATGTGTAGAACAGGTGTCACATGCATATTCATCTGTTTTACACATTTTTACATAATAGCAGTGACGGGATGTTCCTTTGTCTACCTGAGAAACTGTATATTTTGTCCTCTTTCTTTGTCCGTCATATTCATAGTGTGTATAGCACTCATGTCAGTCAAAAAAAATAAAAAAAATAATAAGATTTGACCCTCCTGGCGCTCCTGATTATGATTCATACAGATGCAAAAAAAATTCATACATTCCAAGTTGATTCCAGAAATATTTTTTATTCTCTAGGTGAAAGAATTCAAACGACACGAGTTTTATAACTTTAGCTCTAATTATTTAATTGTTACTTTCAAAACTTGAATACTTACAGAATATAATACATACATTTTGTATTGTGTTTTCATTTTTGTGGAGTTCATGCCAACATAGGCCTTGTGAATAAAGATATCAACGTTGAGTATTACCCCTGTTAAAGATTAGATACCGTAATTATACTGAGCGTATAGAGCAAGTTGTGAATAATAATAATAACAATAATACTCCGGTAATGATAATAAAAACGGTGCTTAGAAAGGGCTTTCCACCAAAGTCTCTAAGTGCTATAACAAACAATTACACGATTAAACAAAATAGAATAGATGATTTAAACTTTCAACCAGTGTATTTGTCAGCATGTTCTGTGTAACATAACAAACTAATGTATATCAAAGTAAATGTTTCTGAGGAAATGGACTAAAAAAAGATTAAAAAATGAATTTCTTTCTTTCTCTCTTTTTGTAGTTGAGGTTTGGTGAGAATGTCAACGTAGAATCCCAGGAAATCTTTTCATCCATCGCCGAGTTTGTGAAAGCTTTCAAGAGAGAAGTGGATCTCATCATGGTGACTGCCGGCAAGCTCAACAGGTTCGGCAGTTTATTATTACTCTTACTATCTAACTCTCTCATCCCTCTAAGCTTGACAAAAGAACCACCTGGCCCTCTTAGCCAATGGATTAACAAGCAACATTTCATTAAACTTGATACAGTAAAACCTGTCGAAAAAGACCACCCAATTAAGGGAGACAAGAAAAGTGGTCTTTGTAGGCAGGTGGTCTTTCTGTACAGGTTCCTGTCGTACATGTTTCAATAAGAAACCATTTTCAAGGGAAAACAAAAAATGTGGTCTTTGTAACAGGTGGTCTTTGTAGATAGGTGGTCACTATAAAGCAGGTTTGACTGTATTTTGATTATATGTTAGCTTATATTCTTATTAAGAAACCAATAAAAAACATATTCTGGAAAAATAAGATAGAACACTTTATCTGTCAATCAAATTAAATTTAACCTGATTCATATTCCATTGTATTTATGGAGCTGTTTATATTTGGAATGATTCTAGACATGAACAGGTACAGCACTTTCCCTTTTGTATTGTCTGATTAATGTTGGGACATATATTGCATTATGCCAGAGCACTTTCTTTTCCTTACTTGTGTATGCACTCTAAACACTTTTAAACACGAATGAAAATTCTTTTGGTATGCACTATAATCTCTGATACATTGTGCAGTGGTTTTCCAGCTTTAATATATTCCAGCATGTAGCATATTTTGATC
Source organism: Strongylocentrotus droebachiensis (assembly GCA_035222895.1). Taxonomy (NCBI): domain Eukaryota; kingdom Metazoa; phylum Echinodermata; class Echinoidea; order Camarodonta; family Strongylocentrotidae; genus Strongylocentrotus; species Strongylocentrotus droebachiensis. The sequence goes on from JAVYIG010000702.1 coordinate 354,113, forward strand.
ATTACATAGGCACACAGTTGCCTATTCATTTCATTTACCCTTTGATCACAGTTTTTAAAAACATTTGACTCTTATTTTCTACTTTTAGGAGAAAATCAAAGAAATATTCTGGAAATCCTCGAAAGAGCATGCCGCGTGACTCGGCCATCGACAGTTTAATGAGTTTGGAGAGGAGCAATTCTGCCGATAGCTGCCCAGACCAGTGTGACGGAGTAGATGGTCTCGCCAGCGTTGCCAATTTGCGTAAGGCGTTCAGTGCCGATGCCCGGTCTGCAGGTGGACAGACCAAGCGACAGGGCTTCATCCAGGTAAAATATATACACACATTTTTGTGAAATTCCATTTTTGATCCATCTTCCAGTTTGGTAGGGGGCCCTTAAATTCCCTTTCCCAGCTGCATACGCAATATCACTTTTTATAATAAAAGTGACCATAATTATTTTAATTTTGCAAGATTCTTGTTCCTGATACATGTATAATAATATTTCACTTATAATATAGCGCTTAATACAATGTCTCTAAGCGCTTTAAAGATATAGGGTAATTGAATTCAATGAGGATAATTGTGATTCGATTTTGATTACATGAGCTCCTGTCAAGTCTTGTGTTCTTCATGTTGCATTGATGAATACAATATTCTTGACAACTTTTTCAGTCAATTTTTTTGTGCTTCATATTAATAAATAACAAGAACCTCACAATCCCAATCCCAATGCTTTGCCCAAGGGCTGTTGACTCTGCTTTTTTAACCCTGGATACCACATTTAAGAAAACCACTCCTCTTACTCACTGAGCCATACCGGTAATCTCAACAATTTTGTCTTTCTGTCAAGGTATATATATATATATTCACCCTCCTGTTTTCCATTTCTCATTCACCTACAGGAGAAGACGAAAGCTGTGTCGAGCCCCAGGACACGCAAACCACTACCAAAGAACCCCACCAAGGAGGGATACATGGAGAAACTAAGCACCGCCAAATCACCCCTCTCGTCGCAATGGAATCGGCGATACTTTGAGCTCACGACCCAGGGTCACCTCTACTACTCCAAGAGGAAAAACGAGAAGAACGTCGAGTCCATCTACCTTCGGGGGTGCCCCGTCGCCCTGGAGGATGATCGTACCATCGTCATCCAGACCGAGGAACGCTGCTACAAACTCAAAGCGGCGTCCCACGAGGAAGCTCAAGAATGGCTTGAATGCTTGCTGGTCTACACGCTCAAACAAGCCAACGTTCCACGCAGAGCGCACTCGCAATTCCCCACCGGCGAATTTGGACTGTAGCGTTTTTTCGCGATGTGTACATATTTTCCAGAGATTTTATATATATATGATGATGAATATTTTGAAGATATAAATTTATATAATATATAGGTTTGTATATCAACTATAAATATGCTTATATGTGCTGTTTGAAATGCATCATGGAGGGGGCTGATGTAATAGTAGACAATTATGGGTATACATGTACATGTATAATATGAAAAAGTGCAATGATGCATTTAAAAAGAAGCATATTTCTTGTGTTAACATTTCAATAATTTGTGTTCATTCATCGATGAAATTCAGAGTTTTTATTCATTTTTATGGTATTCATTTCTGTTGTAGCCCTATTTATTGCAATATTTTGTCTCCTGTCTTTGTTACCTTTATAAAAGAAACATTTGATCAACGTTTTTAAACTCTTAATGATGTAGATGTCTCAATTGAGCAACTCCATGTTGTATAAAATATGTGGTTTCTTTATAACAAAGATTCAATCTCACCAAAAGCAAAAACAGAAATGAGATATCTCAGGAAATGCACAAAATTAAAGATACCTTTCTGTGAAATTCCACTTTTCGACCTGTGTACGTAAGAGCTAGTCAGATGAATGCAATAATTTTTCAATGTGCAATATACTCAGTAAAAAATACAGAAATATTTTACACAGGTTTATGTTTATGTACCAATTTTAGTTTTTCCACCAGAAATATTCCAACCAATAGCAAAGTTACAGACTGAATACCTGCTGTAGTTCATAATACCCTAACAAATAAAAAACAAAATGAACATGATTATTCATATTTGAATCTAAAAAAATACATAAAAATTTATTCAGATCTTAACTTGCAATCCGTAATTTGCATATTTTAGAGTTGATGGTAATTCTTAGCTATTCTCTACAGTTGTTTGTTTGTCAAAAAAATCTTACAAGCCTGACAGCTCAATTTTTTTTTTTTTTGGCATATATTCTCTATTATATGACCAGATGGCTGCCATTTTATGAAAATGTTCACCTTTTTATATAATTTGCCAGACTCAGGGTGCGTTTATGCTTGATTTTGAAGGTAGAATGAGCGATCTGAAACGCTCATTGTAAACGCTCATCGTAATCGCAGTTCCACGGTGTACTGTTTATGCTCACTTCTCTGGCTCCTCCAGGCAAATCTGGCTGGGTGGCCTTGCAGCTGGATTCACAAACCTGCACTGCGCATGCTACGTAGACCCACTAGAGGTCAGTGCGTTGACCCCATTTAAACGCGTTTACAAATGAGTGAGCGTTTATGCTTCCCAGAATCGCAGATTTTGCAGCATCGCCGATCGTAAACGCACCTTTTTGTGAGTTTACGATCGGTGATCGTGATCGCCGTTTTTCGGTGATTCTACAAAAATGAGAAAGGACGCAACAGTGTTTTGAACTAAACGCGTAACAGATGCCTGATTCTGGCCAGAAAAGTTGAGCATAAACATACCCTCAGACAACCATATTTGCCCTTGAAAATTCAGAACTGCCTATTACCTGAGAAATTAACAATTTGCTGCCAGTGTTTCCTCACTCACAGAATAAAGTATTAAAAAAGTGTGATTCCATAGTTTTCTTCTATATTACACTTTTCCACTTTTTATTCATATCGATACAAAACTTACAGGTTTATACCACCATATACTACCCACAGTCCATTCATGTCCCCTTTTCTTAAAATAAAAAGTCTATTTTCTGAGAACCCAAAGGGAATTGAATCTCCATGTATGTGACACCAAAAGTGTTATTAATGCAATTTTGTTATAATAAACTTTCCTCATACAATGCTAATGTTAGCAGAGAAAGTACATATATAAAAGTTCATGCAGATACATTGGTGAAAGGAGAAATGTGAATAGCTGGCAAAGAGCTAATGAGAATAAAAGATATCAGTAGAAATTCATTTAGCAGAGAATAGAGCTAACTCAATAAACATTTTATTATTGCAAGGTCTTCCTTCGCTTGGTGTTGTTAAAAGGTTTAGCAGTATAGTGTCACATATCCGCTGAGCTAACATAACTAGACATGTTTGTAATTGTCGGTGAAAGTATTCATGCAACATGTCCAAGTAGAGAGTCTATAATTAGGCATGACGTATAAACATCACTAGCATTCATAGAGGTAGTCTCGTTAGACAGACTACAGGTGACAGGTATATTGTAGACTAGTGATTGCTGTGAAATGGCTATTAATCAGGAGAGTGACTGTACCAGTGAGACTATTGTGATGTTCATGGATCAGAGAGAAGGTACATGTTGGTATCTTGGTTTTCAAACTGATGCTAACGTCTTCTCTGAGCCATAACACGACAGAAAGTTTTCTTGTCTAGGAATTTGCACTCGATCTCATATATATTGCTATAACTATTAGTGGCTAGATATTCAACTCTGAACCTGGAATATATAACGGGATAACTCATTTGCTATAACAAGCTTGCAACTGCCATTTTTAGCAAAGGTCTTCATCTCTCAGGTGAAGGGGTAAGTTGAACCATTTTGGGGTTGCTTTTTAAGTGTCATTTAAAAATAGGCCATTTTGAGATAATAAATAATACAAATGTTGACTGCTTTGAGGAGCAGTTGTTAAACTATTGCCTGTCAGTGTTATATGCTCTGCCCCTTCATGAAGTTGAGGGGAGGGATCATGGCTTGAAAAAATATGGGTTTGATATTTGTTTCATAAATTGAATATCATACCCCCACCTTCCCCTATTCTCAAATTAACTACATCTTTCTGTGATAAGATGCTGATGTCTTTCAACAAGCTTTCTATATTCATATAGTTGCTATATCTGTTTGATGGAGAAAAACATCTTTAAATACTTCAAATCTTCTAAATTTTTGTCATAAGAATAAATATCAATAATTCCATACAAGGTTAATGCTTATTTCTTTGACATATTTTTGTGTCGTTTGGATCTATACATGTTTAAAAAGAGGAGATGGGTGGTATTCATTGTGGTTAGGTGGTATAAACCATGATTCTGTCGGAAAGCAGCCTTTTGGCACTTTTGGAGGAAGATGTTGAGTATGGAGTAAAGATGCATGAAGATGTGGTAAAGTAAGAGCTACAATGTGAACTGTTTGGAGATGAGCCTGTATACCATGGTCAATCTTGTGGAATTCATGAAATTTTATTTGTTTAAATAAAATAAAACATTTTGGTATTTTGCTTTCCCTTATTATCTATATGTATCTCTCGTTCACCCTTTCAATTTATCTTCACCTTACTGCATCTCTCACTGTAATATGTCTCTCTTTCTCTCAGGCTCTCTCTCCCCTCCCTCTCTCTATCAATCTATCTACCTCTCCCTCTGTCATTCTCTCTTCTTTTTCTATGTCTCTATCTCTTTCAACCTAACTGTAGTTATCTATATTGCTCTTCCTCTCTTTCTATCTTGTTTTTTTCTTCAAGTCTTACACTCAGCCCCTCTCCTTCTCTTCATTCCGATAGAATCAATCATTTTTTCCATTATGACTATTTTAGTGCCTGATTCAACTGCAATAAGCGTACAAATCAATACCTACTACTGGTTCATTTGTGTAAATAACTATCAAGTTATATACAGACCATAGATAGATATTGGCAGATTTTCAAGGCGTTAGGCCATTGTGTAACCTAGCAATAAAGATGTAAATATTTCTAGATAAGATTGAAGTTATTGTTCGGGGTAATGTACTTTTATAACTATTATTCAAACAATGTTAACAGAAAGTTCAGGCACCAGAACCGTCCCCCAAACGAGTCATACACACCAAATATAGCTTTAGTTGTATTAAATCTGTTTCATTTTGTACATGGATCTTGTTTGTATTCTTATCTCTATTGTCCATTTGTATTGTATTTATGTAAATATGAAAGATATATTATACACTCATGATTCACGCCATGTTTGAACATGCTTGTAAATTTCATATTCCAAACTCCATGAGTATTACGATGGCTTTGTATCTTAATATCATGCATGGCAGCTTAATACATGTGGCCTAGTTGATGATGGCGATCCCTAGCGCTTTTCTGTTTCAAACATTCAAAGGTGTCCGCTCCTCCAATAGTTCTGGGACCCGTTTCACAAAGCCTTTTTTTCAATGACATATGATAAAAATCAGTGACAAATCTACTGATAAACAATCAGAAGCAAGGATTTCAGTTATTGATGACAAGTTTTGTGAAATGGGGCCCTTGACTACACATTTGCCTGGGTTTTGAGGCCCGCTTTGAAGCTCTTTAGCTTGTCGGTAGTCGGAGCCAGGAGGGAGTTACATCAGTGTTGAGGTATGTTGAGTTTAATGCCCTTCTGGTTCTTGGCTGACTGACTGATTGATGCATCTGGTGCGGAATTCATAGAATCATGGTTAACTGACCAAAATACATCACATAATAGGCGGTGTCACACAGAAAAATCCCTTAAAAAATTCCTCGAAAAATCCTTTCAAGGGAGAATTTTCTTGCTTCGTTAGAGGATTTTTAATGGGATAATTGGTGACAGACAGCAATTAAGAGGATAAATAAAATCTGGATAACTAAAATCCGGATTTTTGGCCTCTGTGTGACACCGCCTAATATATCTCTTTTTGTTTTTGCTCTAGAGACCTACATGTACATGTAGTCCACAGGCACAGTGTATTTTCAATGAAACATGAATGTTGTCTTTTGAGGGCCATATGGGTGTCAAATTTTTCATGATTTTATAGAATAACTGCCCTTCTGGCTCTGAACAAATTTTATTGCCTCCTTCTAACTGACAAATGACAGCCCTCAAAATAGAACAAATTCAGACTGATTAGAATAAAATAAGTCATTCAAATATCAAATACAATATTCACTTTTTATTTTGAAGGGGACAAAATGGATATAGAAATTTTTCAGTGCTATTACTTCATATGTCAAAGAATTAATCTCAAACTGGATGCAACATTCAGTTACTCTGAGATTCCTCTTTTTAGAAACTCAGTGACATTGAAATGGGTAACTACATAATTTTAGGGACAGCGTTTGCGAATTTTGTTAACATTTACAACATTCTTTTAAAGAAAGGAATCGGTTTTGATCCTACTCATTCATTCATTCATTCTTTATTTATGACAAAAATGGAAATTTGATTATGAGATGAAATGTTATTTTGCTGTTTTATGTTGTCGCCTGTCAGATTTTAAAAAGTCTGTCTCATTCTTGAAATTGATCGATTAAAAAGAACCTCATCAGGCGATTCCTTTTCATGATACACCTTGTATTATGTTTCATCTGAGATTGATTGTTTATGGTTTGAAGTGATTTCCTGTCATGTTACTGGTATGGGGCAAAACATAGTCTAATATCACCTGGAGAGAGAGAGAGAGAGAGAGAGAGAGAGAGAGAGAGAGAGAGAGAGAGGGGGCGGGAGGGAGAGAGAGAGAGAGAGAGAGAGGGGAGGCAGGGAGAGAGAGAGAGAGAGGGAAGGAGGAAAACAGAGAGAGAGGGGGGAGTGAAGGATGAGAGAAAAAGAGAAAGAGAGTAGAGAGGGAGGGAAGGAGGGAGAGAGAAACTGGGATAACTAAAGGAGGAGCTTATATTTTCATGATACACATTGTATTATGTTTCATCTGAGATTGATCATTCATGGTTTGAAGAGATTTCTTGTCATGTTGCTGGTATGCCCTATAGTTCCTTAGGGGGCAAAACATCTAATGTCACAGAGAGGGAGAGAGAGAGAGAAAGAGAGAGAGGGGGTGGAAGGGAGAGAGAGAGAGAGAGAGAAAGAGTAGGGAGAGGAAGGAAGGAAGAAAGAGAGAGAGAAAGAGAGTAGGGAGGGGTAAGGAGAGGAAGGGATGGAGAGAGAGAGAGAGGGGGGAGGAGGGAGAGAGAGGGGGAGGAGGAAGGAAGAGTAGGGAGCGGAAGGGAATGTTATGAAATGTTATGACAGAGATAATATACACTGGATGACTTTGGAAGGGGTAGCGGGAGGGGTTGGCAGTATCGAGAGGGTGGGGGATCGATAAGGGGGGGGGGGTAGTGTATTGGTAACTATGAATTTTATACAAATTGATATTGTATGTAAATTATTATGATTTTTGCTTTTGGACCCCATGGAAGAACAGGACCATTTTGAAAATGGTTCTGAAATGGGCTATCCAACCGTTTGTCTATACTCTACACATTTACTTACTTTCTTATCGTTTGAAATGTGTTCTATAATTTATGTATGTTTTTTGAACTTGTATGTATATATGGATTTCGGAAATAAAAACAAACAAACAAACAAGGGAGGAAGAAATAGAGAGAGAGACAGGGGAGGGAAGGAGGGGGAGAGAGAAACGGGGATAAATGATAAAGGAGGAGCTTAAGACAGGGACGGGGAGCAGTAAAATAAAGACAGAAATTTTTCTGTTTTTCTCTCAATTCAAACCTGCAAAAAGCCAGATTTAAGTCACCATGACACTATCCCAACGGAAATTCCCTGCAGTCCTTCAACCATGATTTTGTTTTTGTTTGGGGGGGGGGGGGCGATGAATCAGTCCAGCAGTTTCAAGCGTGTAGAAACTCGTATGGATTCATTGTTATTATGGATTATCATGATCTTGTGTATATAAACTGATTTATGAAACTATACAGCCGTGAATATTCTTTAGTTGTGATCAGCTAGTTGCATTGGTGCTGTGTAGCTCCCTGGTGCGGTGCAAGGCCAGGGTAAGTAACTTAATTTGTTTAGTTTTCCTTTGCGACGATCGTTCAATTAAACAGCGAAATCGGATTTATGGCCGGGGGAAAAGGCCGGGCAGTACTTGTCACTACGAGACTGAGTTTGAATAGACCATTTGGGTTATTTAATCACTTAATGTACAAGTCTGTGTTAAGTGCCTCGTTACAAATTATTTCATTCACCTGTTTGCGAATAATTGTATTTCAATAGTCAGAATGCAAATTGCATACATGCTTGTGAAATTCGCCTAAAATGGCCTCTTTTCATGTTTTTTCCTCAAATCAGGAGAGCTGAGACCCAATCAAATCAGTCCAAAAAAGTGTATTCTGGCGAATTTCACGAAAATCAAAGAAATGCCAATTTGGGTAATCCCTTCTTGGCAAACTATTTTCAATTTTTGAAAAGGACCTCTTTTCATTATTTGTCATCAGTCCATAATCCAATTCGGCAACTTTCACGAGAATCGATATAACACCCATTTTCGGAAAAGTTTTTAATGTTTTTTCGTCAACCCATGGCTGATGAGAGCCAAATCCGTCCCAAAAAGTGTATTCCGGCAAATTTCTTGAAAATTGTTAAAACGTTCATTAAACAAAAAGGTGCAAGAGGTTTAACAACAATCACCTAACAATTGGCCTATACCCTTGTTTTGATGCCGTAGTAAAGTATTTCTCATGTAATACTCTGTTTTTAAAAGCTGCACCCCTGCAATTGTTTCTCGATCTCCACACAACTAATAGTCCACATCCCGAGCATATGAAAAGCCTTGTATAAACTCTGTATAATATTAGTTTGTCTTTTCACGCATGGAGTAAATATTCATGCCTCGCTTCTTCCTTTGTATCATGGCTTTATGACACATATTATCTGAACTATTGTTGATAATATTTGTTAGCACACGACAGGAAAAAATGACGGGAAAATGTTATCGCATTTTCTTTTCACGGGAAACCAAAGATTTAAAGGTCCATGGTAATGATTAATTTTTGTTGTTGTAATGACTGCGCGAGCACACTAAAAAAAATTCAAAAGTAAGATTTGACCTAGATCGGAAAACTACAAAGACAAGTGAAATAACAAAAACTCTTTGTGACATCTTATTTGATACGGAGTGGCAAATCCAGATTTTGTTAAAGTACTTGGGGGGGGGGGGGGGGTGATTTTCCCCAAAACATCAAGGGCCAGGTTTTTGCTGTGTACTAAATGTATGCTTTAGGGGGGACCCACTCAACCCACTCAAATACCCACTCAACCCGCCACTATAGGGTCTTGTTTTTTTAAATACCCCATGTGAGGAAAATACTGACACTGCATCAAAATTAGAGGGTGGCACTGAACATGATGAATGTAGTGATTCAAACACATGCTGAGATAAGTAAATAACTGGATTTCGCTTCTTTCTCTTATTCATATCTGTCTCTGAATTCTTATATTTCTAGTTTCGTTTTTCATTCTCTCTTCCGTATCCTTGTTCCATCTTAGTTTCAAGCCACTCCTATATTTATCAGTATCTCTTCAGATGTCTTCCTTTGTATCATGGCTTTATGAAACATATTATCTGAACTATTGTTAAATATATTTGTTAGCACACGACAGGAAAAAATGACGGGAAAATGTTATCGCATTTTCTTCTCACGGGAAACCAAAGATTTAAAGGTCCATAATAATGATTAATGTGTTTCTTTTAAAAAATGACTGCGCGAGCTCACTAAAAATTGTAAAAAAGTAGGATTTGACCTAGATCGGAAACCACAATGACAAGTGAAATAACAAAAACTCTTTGTGACATCTTATTTGCTACGGAGTGGCAAATCCAGATTTTGTTAAGGTACTTGAGGGGGGGGGGGGTGATTCCCCCAAAAACATCAAGGGCCAGGTTTTTGCTGTGTACTAAATGTATGCTTTAGGGGGGACCCACTCAACCCACTCAATTACCCACTCAACCCGCCACTATAGGGTCTTGTTTTTTTTAAATACCCCATGTGAGGAAAATACTGACACTGCATCAAAATTAGAGGGTGGCACTGAACATGATGAATGTAGTGATTCAAACACATGCTGAGATAAGTAAATAACTGGATTTCGCTTCTTGCTCTTATTCATATCTGTCTCTGAATTCCTATATTTCTAGTTTCGTTTTTCATTCTCTCCTCCATATTATTGCTCCATCTTTGTTTCAAGCCGCTCTCTATATTTCTCAATATCTCTCGATGTATCCGTGGCATTCTTCTCTCATTACCTCCCCCTCCCCCCTTCCCTCCCCCTCCTAGGCTGAAATTCAAAAAGATCAGTAATAAGTCCAATTTCGCTTCTTGCTCTTATTCATATCTGTCTCTGAATTCCTATATTTCTAGTTTCGTTTTTCATTCTCTCCTCCATATTATTGCTCCATCTTTGTTTCAAGCCGCTCTCTATATTTCTCAATATCTCTCGATGTATCCGTGGCATTCTTCTCTCATTACCTCCCCCTCCCCCTTCCCTCCCCCTCCTAGGCTGAAATTCAAAAAGATCAGTAATAAATCCAATTAAGCAGTGGCGGATTCGTTCTTTTTTTGGGGGGGGGGAGGGGGCACAACGGCTCGCGTGTTTCCTTTTGAGACCAAATTAGTGTTCCTCCAGTACACTAAAAGTTTCAACCTTACATATTTGATTTTTCGAAATTATGTCACTCTTTTACAAAATATGAAGCCGCCCCAGGATCAATGTTATACAAAGATCTTTATGATCCCATCACATTTGTATAATTTATCTTGTACCATGTTATTTGAGTAGGCTACAGTAACTTTGTCATGCTTTATACATGTTTTTTTTTAATGGAGATGTGGAAATAACTACTTCAATGCAATTTAACAAATTTGGAGCTGTAAATGACTCTGCCCACTGAAAGATGCAGGGTTATCCAAACGTCACACAAATCCTTTAGTCCTCAAAATAATAAAGTCTGTTTATCCCCATATCGAATCATCCCCGGTATAATTTCAACAATGTTGCGCAAAGATTGCGTAAGGTATTTGCCGGATATGGTTAATGTACTACGGCTGTATATAGTTTCCATACTTTACAAGGGCAATTAACACAGATTGACCTTGTACGTGACATCCGCACCCCAGAAATTAACAAAGAAACGCTGCAATATCAATGCACTTTGGTTTATACGACACAGAGAAAGAGACAGAGAGAGAGAGCAACAACAAGAGACAGACATTACACTGTCGCTCATAAAAGATGAATATTTTTTTTTACCCCAATTTACGGAATTATTTTAAAAATAATTAAAAAAATAATAGATCTAGATAATAGTATACATTGTCAGATTTAATTGAATACTAATTTGCCAATGTGTGTTTTGCGTGACTGCTGAAGCATGTGTATGCTACAATGCTTATCAACTAGGGGACCTACGCTCTTAAGTCATAAATGACAGTAATGACGATTAATGCCCCACAAAAGGGCACTAATATAGCACATCGACACGGTTTTGATCCTGGGGCCTCACAGTTACGAGGCCATTGCTTTGTCACTGAACCATGACTGTACGCAGCGGGGGCTAGGGTAGGGGGCAGTTTCCATTAAAAAAAAAAAAAAAAAAAAAATGCAATAAATTTTCAATAATTTATTGCATTTTACCCTGGTCTCCAACATAAAAAATCCTCTGGACGGCCATGCATTATGGCTAAAGGCATAGGCACACAGAATATTTGTTTACTGTCATTTATGACTTAAGAGCGTAGGTCCCCTAGTTGATAAGCATTGTAGCATACACATGCTTCAGCAGTCACGCAAAACACACGTTGGTAAATCAGTATTCAATAAAATCCGAGAATGTATACTATTATTTAGATCTATTATTTTTAAATTATTTTTAAAATAATTCCATAAATTGGGGTAAAAAAAAAAATTCAACCTTTATGAGCGACAGTGTACATGCGGAGACAGGGAGAGAGAGGGAGAGAGAGAGAGAGAGAGAGGGGGGAAGAGAGGGAGAGAGAGACAGGGAGAGAGAGACAGAGAGAGAGAGAGAGAGAGGGGATAGAGAGGGAGAGAGAGAGAGAGAGAGAGAGAGAGGGGGGAAGAGAGGGAGAGAGAGAGAGACAGGGAGAGAGAGAGACAGAGAGAGAGAGGGAGGGGATAGAGAGGGAGAGAGAGAGAGAGAGAGAGAGAGAGAGAGAGAGAGAAGAGGGTGGGGAGGAGACAGAGAAAGCAATTCCGTAACAAAAGAAATGTATGTAATACAAAAATATTGGCCGTTCATGGTTTTAGCCATCCTAGAAATCAAGGGAAAATTGGAAAATGAGCTTTCCAATTTTTCAGTGGGCTAAAAGTAAGTAAGTTTGAGAAAAATCTCTCACATTAGGGGAAATCCTGTTATTCCATCCCCCCCCCCCCCCCCCCCCCCCTCTCTCCATCAAAGAAGATCTCTCCGGCATAGATTGTTTTAAAGTAGAAGACGATTCGAAAACGTTTTTAAAATTGGATATAGGTATAAATAAAGGTTCTGGAATTTTAAAAATCCCTCATTGGAAAACAAAAATCTGGGAAATTAAATTGTCATGAAATACTGGGAACTCTACTCTCAGGGTCAAATATCAAATTAGGGTTTGTGGTTTTGAGATAACATACATGTTATTTCCTGAGAATCTGGTGAATTTCCTGACTTGTTAGGTAATCGATGAGGTGCTTTAGGGTTGACCTTGAAAGTTTGTGTCTTTGATTGTTTAATCACGTCCTCATTCCAACAACAAAATTAATAATAATTAGGATTATGGTACATTTTTTAGGAATTAAGGCAAGCCATATCATTTTCACAGTACAATACCATTTACAAAGAATATCACATTTAGGTAATTTATTGTGTTGCAGTTACATGTCCATGGACTACATAGGCCTATACTGTATACACTATAGATTGGGTTTATACTATATTTAATCGTTCATTATATTCTTCCTGAGAATAAAATAACATGAAATGTGCGATATGGAAGATGTCTAAATGAAATAGAGGGGGGGGGGAGGGGGGAGAGGGGGGAGGGGAGAGGGGGGAGGGGGGGGGGCTCCTAAGAAAGAAGGTCTGTTTAGGAAGAAAGATCAAAAGAAATAATACAAGTCATCAGCATTGTAACCTAATGAACCGCATCTTATTAAAAACATTTTTTTTTAAATTGTTTTCTTCACATTTGGGAATAAGATTGACCTAATAATTGTTATCTGAAGCACAACAACGGTACCCTTTTTCTGGCCTTTTCAAAATGAAGTTTACTTTCCGTATCATCTCATCTGTTCTAACTCGGTGTGATTCAGATTTTGCTCTAGCCATTCACGCGATGTCCCTGACTATGTGAACTGCGGGCAACTAATTGGACATGACAAGGAATGCATACCTGACGCATCATGTTAAATCCAACTCATCTCTCTAAAACTTACACAACAATGACTCAGGGGCGTCACAAGTGAATTATGAAATGTGGGAGGGGGGGGGGGGTAAAATTACCCCACCCCTTAATTCAGATTTGTCGATAATAAGTATAATCAAGATTTTCAAATAAACATGGTACTACAATGACTCGCACGCCCTCCGCTGGTTCTGCAAATTGCGGGTAATTAATAAAACGAGACAAGGAATGCAATGCCTCAAACATCAAGTCAAGTTAGATTAACCAAATTCTCAGGGACGCGTCGTTTTTTAAGTCGGGGGGGGGGGGCGGTCCCATCCTATTTGCCCACAGGTCCGCTGGGCAATGAGCCTTTTCCAATGGCTTTTTGTTTTGTGGACGAAAGCCACACCCCGTGCCAAGAATTTTTTTTTTTATCGGAGTCCCTTTATTGAAGGGTAACGACAACCCATGATAATTTCAATGCCCCCCCCCCCCAACAAGCCCCACCTATCGTCGCCTCTGCTTGGAGGGCTCGACCTGCAAAATTAATCAGGGCAACACGATACACATTTGGCGGCTTTGTATAGTTTCCACATGCGTAAAATAACAATAGATATATTGGCCTCCAATCAAAACACATAAACCGCTAATATATTAGACTATTATGATTACAAAGACAGCACAGTTCAGTTGCGATATGTAATGATGGACAGATGTTGGATGTTGTAATAATATTCTCAAAGTAGCTTTGTACGGTATAATACGGTGATTAATACCTAGCTAAGCTTCAAGTTCGGTTTGTCCGGGGGGGGGGGGGGAGGGGGCGTGGCGCACAAGGGGTGATGAATCGCCAGGAAATACTTAATGTTTATAGCTTGAATATGAAGTACAGACCTAATGTAAAGTTTCCTGTTGCACTGTTCTTTTTACATGCTATGTACACTTTAATCTCTGGCATTCTTCCGGCTACAGCGGACGCGGGGTGACAGTTCTCCTTTTAATTACGTGATAATGGTTCGCAGGTTGGATTAATGTTTTGTTCCTCATTTATACAGATGAGAATAAAAGGCAGGGTATAAGAGCTTCAGACTATTGGATGAATTCGTGCACAGCTGATTTGACCTTAACTGGGCTTGGACGTACATGCACGCTGCATACTGGTGAGTTCAAATTAATGGGCGTAAATCTGCAATTGATACCTATTGTTCAGGGGGGGGGGGGGTGATATATTCATTCATCCCCCCTGAACAATAGATATTACGTAAGGATTGACGCCCATGGTTCAAAACATTATACTGTGCATTTTAAAAAAATATTTTCATTTTTCTTCCAGCTATTCTTCCAAATCATAACTAGAACTTGATATATTAATGACAGTTTATATGGGTATACATTGAGTTCAGAATAAAAACTTTATATATATATATATATATATATATATATATATACCCATATTATATAGTTTATGAGTATGCCTAGGTATATATAATTCATATGAATTTAGTGCCACTTTATTATGTCACTGTTGTTTTCGTAGTGGTTTTGACTAATAAATGCCAAAGAAAGATCATCAATGTATAAATGCCTATATACAGTCATGTAACTTGGCTCCAATAATTTGAATTATCTAGTCTATTGAGAAACTTGCGGGTATAGGCGGAGTGTAAGAATGCGGAAATTCTCTGGAAAAAACATGTAAAGGGAGAGCCTGGGCTGAGAATGGCAATTGTAGTGAAGCTATTTATTTCCTTCTTTTTATGCTGTTTCCGCTTATAATTATGACTTATGTACTATAAATTCGAAGCTTCACCTTTTCCTGCTTTTCATGTTAATTCTCAGATTATTGGCAAATCATATCAACTTTGGAATCAGTGTTCGGACTTCCAGCTTTATATTATCGAAAATATTGAGTTATACTGGTTGTCAGTGTGTTTTAGGTTTATGGTTAAGCTAAGGGCAATAGTTATTGTTCCAATTTTAGAGTTCGGTTGGACTTGGAAATTGACAGCGGGGACATTACTTGAGCATGCGTCGTACATTCAATTTTTGAAGATTCGGGCGGGGGGGGGGGGGTGGGGGGTGGGAAGCAGCGTAAATCACAAAGCTATATTTTTTATGTAAGAAAAGTACCTTGAACAGATTATAAGGATATCCTGTCTTTTTTTCTTTTTGGAAGCGAGTCACGTATGAATAATGGTGACTGTATGAACTTAACGGCTTCCCAGGTATACGTGGACCCTGGCAATTACAAAGTTTACCGGTATACGTACGTTGAATATTAAAGCAGTGATGTGCATCCAGATATGAAGGGTGGGCACTGGTGGTAGAGGTCAGTGAGGGTGCGGGGGGGGGGGGGGGCAGGGCGAGATGTTTTTAGGGGCCTTGCGGGCCACAGATCAGTAACAATTTCATAGTATATTAACCAAACTTTGCTTTCAGAGTGGACCACTTAGTTGGCAACACTGTATGTAAAAGGAGGAAGTATGAATTTGTAACAATTTGTTTATGACTGTGTTCACATTTAGTTTCACCACTGTGCAACATCGTGTGACACGTCGCGGTCACAGTACAGAAAGTCGATGTGTTCACACGACAGTATGCCCAAAGAGTGGTTCTATAACATTTCAACAGCATCCGACTATATGAACACAAGTTTTCTGTGTTCACGCTGTTAGATATGTTTTTTAATGTTCATTTTTGGCAAGGAACATTATGAACCTTTTTATTTTAATACGCCTACTATACACGATCTGATGGAATAGGATGGAGGTATTTGTTGTCAGAATAATGTTCACATCACCAACTTACAGATGGTTGTCCCCTATGATAGTTCCCCTGGAAGAGAGTGTTTCACAGTCTTCCCACAGTATGAAAACAGTATTTTCACATAGGCCTATATATAGTCAACACAAAATGTTTAAATATACAGTGTGGTCAAACAACAATTTACACACGGTTCTTCCATCTGGGAACAGACCTGTTTTATACTGTACAAAGTGTGAATATACTGTGACCATAATGCTTACACATGGTCAATACTATGAAAGTGATCTGAATCCACAGTATGAACACAGTGTATCCACATAGTTACTAAGATAATATTCTATAGTGACGTCAAACAAAGTTTAGACGTTGTTTAATCTATTCGGGACCACCGCATTGTATTACACTCTATATTTTACATAGTGTGAATATAATACTGTGACCATAATTCGTTCACATTGGCACTACTATGAAAGTGAACCAAACACATCCTTTGATATACAACAATGTCCACATCCCGTGGTTCTCTTTGTGAACACAGTGTGTTACACTACTATCGTGGGTAGGCCTATGTTATGCAGTGTTGTCACACTTGTTGCCTCATTGAAACTTTTTCACAGGTACATAATTTATGTGAATCTGTTTCAATTTTCTTTGTTTGTGCACAGTTAAAGGCATGCTGCAAACTGAAATTCTATCCGTGGCCAGAGCGTAACTTTGTGAAAAGAGTCTGAAAAACTGCACACAGTGTGTAGTATACAGTACATGTATTAATTTGACTGTATTCAGCACTGTGGAAATATGCCTCTTTTACACAATCTGGTCTTGAACACAGTGTGGATATTGTGTTTTCTTGGAATAAACAATGTGGACATTTACCACACCTCCTATGTGATTCCACAGAAACGCACCCCACTGCGGCACAAAATGCAAATTGAACAGACAATTATGTATTTCACGTTGTTGAAGCTAAATCAAATCCACGTTGTGGTGCCACACCGATGTTGGGCGTGTATTCGCGATCATCACGGTGTTCACACAGCTTCTTCACACAATACATGGTATGAACGCAGGTTTCCAAAAATAACTATGCTCTCCAAAATGAGTTATGTATACATAGTATTTTTTAAGTTGCTAAAATTTAAAAGAAATGGAAGGAAATGAAAATTAATGTTACTTTGAATTACATCGAATTAAGAAATGTATTATTCCATGCACACCAAGTTCATTTGTCTCGATGAAGGAAAATGTATTTTGTGTATTGCTGTGCAGATAGACTATATACCACTAGACAGTTTGGACTAGAAGGTTACCATGGAAACCAACGAGGCATCCACCAATCATGGGTCGGATATGGCCTTCATGAAATTAGAGGCGGTGACAGCTTTGAAAATGGCGGGAAAGAACACCAAAATGATGAAGGTAGCCAGACTCGCTAAGGCCAAACCGAGTAAGTACATAATATACAATAAAATTGTACCCATCATTTTCCTAAAATAGAAGACTTTGAGCGACATGTTAATAAAAAAAAATGTCATAAAGGCTTATTATATGTACTAAGTGTTTTCGTATATTACCGATAAATTACAACAAAAAATAAAAATGAAAAATATTGTTTTGGTGACACATGATAACAATGATGATAGCAGTGCTGCTACTAATAAATCAGTGATGGTGACGACGTCGGTGATGATGGCCACGCTGATGACAGATAGTGATGATGAGGATAATTAATGTTAATTATTGAGATTTGTTTTGTTTGTTTTTTGTTTGGGGGGGGGGGGCTATTTTACTACGTTGTTATGACATAGCTTTACTCTTAAAACTAAAGCATTGTATCATCCTTCGAGAGAAGTTTTGTTACTAATTGAATTCGCTGACAATATTTGTTAAAAGTCAAATTATACAAATGAATCATTGCTTCTGTTTCTTTCTTTCTTATTTTCTTTTTGGTTGATCAGCTCCATCTATGGAAATTAAGCGAGTTGATCTGAAACTCCCTCCAAGACCACTATCATCTCCACCAGTTGGTAAGTTATTCATCAAAACTAATAAGGAAAGATGAAAGAATTCAAGGCACATTTAGAATATGAATATTATACAAAACAAGCGGGAATACAAATCACCAGCAAATATCATTACAATGTAAATGCACGCTCTATATCATAATATGATAAGTATGACGAAATCATTTGAGAACTAGAGAGAGAGAGAGAGAGAGAGAGAGGGGGTATACATATGGCTGAGAGATAGTGAGCGAAATATAGGGATATGAAGATTAAAATCAGAAGGAAGGGATGATTTAGGATGGAGGATGAACACGGAAAGAGAGAGAGAGAAAGAGAGGAGAGGACGGAGCGATGCATATTGCCCAAAGATAATGAGAGGGAAGATAGATATAAAAGTTATTACCCAGGAGGAAGGCCAATGGATGGAGGAACAAAAAACAAGAGGAAGATCGAGAAATCGATAGATCAGGGGGCGGGGAGATAGATAGATAGATAGAGAGAGAGAGAGAGAGAGAGAGAGAGAGAGAGAGAGAGAGAGAGAAAGGGGATGTGGGTATGCATGGGAAGGGTGAAATTAAAAGCTTAGGAAAGATTCTAGAAAAAGTAGGCCTATACTATTAAAGTTACTAATTTGTATGATTCAAATGAACTCTTAAAAAAGTTGGAATGCGAAATGTAATTTCATCACTCGTTTATATACCATATAATTTGCATTAAATGTCATGTGCATTCTTTTTACAGCTGACCATGCTTGCATTGAAGCATCCTCTATCAACAAATTTCCACTCCCATCTCTCACCGACACTAAAATGAACGTGAACGCCAAACACGGCGGGGGCACCGCCCTTGTTCTAAACACGGTCGGCAGGGGAGAGTTAGACCACGACTTGGCTGAAATCGCACTGCTACGATGTGGTTTCGATGGCAACCACTGCTCGGTGAAGCAACTCGCAAAGACAGGCGACCACAGCAGGTTCTACGACTGGAACGAGGTTCGAACCGACGCGCTAGGTTTCGTCAAACCTGAGCTGCTCTATGGGAAATCCCACACCACAATCTTGTCGAACATAGCCCGTTTCGGTCATGGAGGTTGCGGGGTGGTGTTCGACGGACCAGAGACGGCATCGGAGGATGGCAAGGCTAGTATTATTCCCAGTCCCGTGATTAGGACTGCCAGTGACTTGGAGGGATGTTGTGCTCTGGTGATTTGCAGCGCCCCGCCCGACGAGGCGGGAGTTGTACCAAGTCAAACGTATCTTCTCCACTTTCTACGAGACGGTGAACTTGCGAAGGTGAGTTTGCAATATGTGTGGAATGTGGTTATCTGTGAAACATCTAAGTTTGACACACTTGTAATTGAAAAATACTTCAACTTCAAGTGCAATCTCTTGACTAGATCTAGTGGAAGAAACAAGGGCATCATTTTAATCTCATTCTCAATTTTGATTTTGTTTTGGGGATATACTATTTGTAATTTTCCAATTCCTGAGACGTTTTTGAAGCAAAGAAAAAAAGTTGAATATGATTTTGGTATGGAAATCTATTGTTTTGTTCTTGTCCAAGAATGATTGAATAACAAATTTCTATGGTGATTTTGGCATGCTGACTTCTCTAACCCCCTAACAAAAACACTGACAATCAAAACAAAATGGAATCTGGATTTCCATACCCCCACATATTAATGCCCTAACTTTGTAAGAAAATTTGGAAAAAAAATAGTACATTGGATGAGTAAAATTTTTGATTTTATGTTTGTCTGCTTTTTTTCTTCTATTTCCTCCAAGATGAATTTGATTAGAAGAGTTTATATATATATATTCTCCTTTTGACAAGTATTCTAAAATAATTTTATATTTTCATTTACAGGCTCCTCTGTTACCTAATGGGAGTGACTGCTGGTCTTTTGAATGTTCACCTCTAGAAATTCCAGATCCTGAAAGCCCACCCCCGAAAAGCCCTGTTCCCGATAGCCCAAATCCGGACAGCCAAGCTCCAAGTAGCCCAGCTCCTGAAAACCCACCTACAGACAACCCGCCTGTAGAGAGCTCACCTAATGATGGGTTGGCTCCAGCTCCAGAAAGCTACAGGTCCCAAGAAAGCCCTGATGCAGACACACCAACTGTAGATACCTCGCCTTCAGAAAACAAGCTTCAGGACAATACAGCAGCAGAAATCTCACATCCAGATAGCTCTCCTCTGGAAATACCTCAGGAGAACGTGCCTAAAGAAAGCAAGCCTTTGGAAGGCTCAGGAAAGGAGAGCTCACCACCGAAAAGCTCTCCTCCGGAACTACCTCAGGAGAACGTGCCTCAAGAAACCAAGCCTTTGGAAGGCTCGGGAAAGGAGATCTCACCACCAGAAAGCTCTCCTCCGGAACTACCTCAGGAGAACGTGCCTCAAGAAACCAAGCCTGTGGAGAGCTCTGGAAAGGATAGCTCCCCGACAGAGAGCTCACCTGGGGAAAACTCGAAGGAAACAGCAACAGAAACAGCTGAAAAAAATGTAAGAAAATCATAATCTGTTTTGGGGTTGCTTTTAGGATTAAACAATTGATATTATCTATCAATTATATAAAAACAATGACATATGAGAGCCTTTTTATGTAATGCTTGAAGAAATTAGAGAGAGATCATAGGAGGTAAATGATATTGTTTTTTTAATAAATAGAATTCACACATTTGATGTTTATGATAGAAACATATTTACAAAATTTATTCAAGCTTGTGGAATGAAATGACGCTAGAATTTATGGTGAAAGAATGACAAAATTGTGGCATTGGGCTTTTTAAAAATTTTATACAGTAAACATCACATGGTCGACTGCCTCAGTCACCTATATGTCGCAACTTTAAGTGTATATATACTCCACATGATGCACGACTGTACGCTTTCGATCCGTAGCAAATGAAAAGTTAAATAGTTGAGCCTTCTAAATGTGAGTTATCAGGGGATGTCCCAAGCGGGTTGATAATTATCTTCTTCAATCTTCTTTGATCACCATTTCTAACTGTAGACTGTATATGTTTTCTTCTTAAGGTTCCCGGGGTACCTGTCGAGGGTGGCGATGACGGGAACGACAATGGGAGCGATGATGATGATGGTGATGATGATGATGATGATGGTGATGATGAAAGTGAAGATGGGTGTGATAACTGGTTAGATGATGACAGTGATTGCAGCGACGGTGGCTGGTATATGAGAACTCCATCTGTGGAGAGTTTCAAGCCCTTGGAAGCAGCGTTGGAATTGGTGGGTCCACCCAACAGTCACTATGTGATCTATCACAGCAAGAGCGCTACCTTCGCTGAGGCTCACCAGGACAAACCCAGAGGGAAGGTCGTCCACCTCCAGGCGTTCAGCGGGATCAACCCAACCACTCTCCTGGAGGATGGCTCTCAGTTTGTAGGACGCTCCATGCTGGTCATGTGTTCTCATAGCTTACAGGATGAAGACTCGACCACATCTGCTCTCTATCAGGTAACAGAAAGAAAAAATTGTAGATTAGATATATAGAAAATGGAAAATGGAATTGAGTTAAAATAGCTCTCTGATGGTGCTCCTTGATTGTCAAGAATAATCAATAATCTTTTTTTCATATATTTACTATAGACTTAAAACAATTGTACATTTTTTATTTTTCTAGTATGGGATGACTTAAAGACATATCTCTACCAAGACAAGACGTCATGAAATCATTGGTGTCATTAGATGAGGTTCAAGTGTCGTTGTCATAGCTATTTTTAGAAGATTAAAAGACATAGAAAATAAAAAATGTCAAAAATATTCCCTTTTATTTAAATAGAATGAACTTTTATGTAAATGCACAAGCCTTTTGATAGGCTAGAGATTGAATACTGCGTTATACATCAATGAGGCATTTTACAACTTCCTGAATGTCCCTGAAATAATTTTAGTATGTGTCTTTTGATCTCATGTTTTTGTTGTTGCTTTTAATCTACTTAGGTGACCCTCATGAAAAGTCAAATTAGTGTTACGTACATCGCTGGTATGTCAGGGGTCATGAAATCTGCAGCAGACGCATGGACCATCTCAATGACCGATAAGAGAGCCCTTCAGATTGTTGGACCAAACGGACCGTGTCGCTACGCTCTCTTCACAAACATACCAGAAGATGTTCATGATCCGAAAGAAAGGTATGGCATACATAGTTTGTTAGACTTGAGTGCTAAAATGCCACTTTTGTCCCCAGCACTCCTTGGGGGAAAATATTTGGAATGCACCTGCCCCTTGCTGGCAGCACCCCTCTACAATAGTGTTTGTTGCTAAAGTTCTTCGAACGTGATAAAAGTAGAATGTAATTAATAACAAATGCCATTAAAATGTTTGACAGTCTTGTTTTGTTTTGTTTTATATTTGACCATGGACACAGGTGTTTCCAAAATGGCTGCCTCGCAACAGGAGATTCAGAAACCGTAGAGGGAGGTCTGATCATAGATGATGATAACTTGACCATCTGGGTGGACTACATGACCAAGGTCTTAGTGACCTGTGATGGGGTCACCGTCCAGGAGGTGGAGGGAGGAAAGTGGATGGAACAGCCTGATGGTAGATTGGCTTTCCAGAGGGGGTTGACTGAGAAGGAGAAGAGCCCAGGGCTGAAGATTTATCGAGCATTTGCCTTACGGAAAGATTTAAGTAAGTAATTTTGTTTTCAGCTTTCAAGTATTAATATTTTTAAATAAAGCGCTTTCAATTTTAAGGGGCACATCTAGCCGGTGCCCTCCTCCTTAACTGTGTTGTTGTCTCCCCCTTTTTAAAGGTACCTGTAAAATGTGATAACCTTTTTTGATTGTCACATCAATTTTTGTTGGTATAATGGCACTGAAAAAATGAGCTAAATTTCTTTGTATGCCTCTCAGAAATTTTAGGGTTTGCCATTCCCTTTGTTCTTTCATTTTCTCTCAGATGGAGCTGATGTATCTATTGAAATAGGGATATTCCTCTCAATTTGTATATAAATATGTCTCTTCCTTTCTCTCAGATGGAGCTGATGTATCTATTGAACTGGGGGTTTCCCTCAAATTGTAGTTAGTTACGTCTCTCCCTTTCTCTCAGATGGAGCTGATGTATCTATTGAACTAGGAGGATTCCTCTCAATTTGTATTTTAATGCGTCTGTCCCTTACTCTCAGATGGAGCTGATAATAATAATAATAGCTCACATTTATAATGCGCCTAATACTACGTTTCTAGGCGCGGAACATATTATTACCCCGGTCATCGGATCCAGGCTTACCCGCACACAAGGTATGCACATTCTCCACTCCTTGGGGAGCATTCCAGCCAGTCGCCATTTTACAAGCGCCACTTGCTAATCAAACCACATTAGCTTTCGCATCCTACCGGGTACCCATTTTAACACCTGTGTGGAGAGTGGCAAATGTAGATCAATGTCTTGCCAAAGGACATTAGTGCCGCGGCGGGACTTGAACCGCGGACCTTGTGATCCACAGTCCGGTGACTTATCCACTCGACCACGACACCCATTGATGTATCTATTGAACTGGGGGATTCCTCTCAATTTGTGTTTTAATACGTCTCTCCCTTTCTCTCAGATGGAGCTGATGTATCTATTGAACTGGGGGTTCCCCTCAAATTGTATTTAGTTATGTCTCTCCCTTTCTCTCAGATGGAGCTGATGTATCTATTGAACTGGGGGTTCCCCTCAAATTGTATTTAGTTACGTCTCTCCCTTTCTCTCAGATGGAGCTGATGTATCTATTGAACTAGGGGGTTCCCCTCAATTTGTATTTTAATACGTCTCTTCCTTTCTCTCAGATGGAGCTGATGTATCTATTGAACTAGGGGATTCCTCTCAATTTGTATTTTAATGCGTCTTTCCCTTTCTCTCAGATGGAGCTGATGTATCTATTGAACTAGGGGATTCCTCTCAATTTGTATTTTAATACGTCTCTCCCTTTCTCTCAGATGGAGCTGATGTATCTGTTGAACTGGGGGGTTCCCCTCATCAGGTGATCAAGCAACCTCCTGGGGTAGCCTATGCTCTCAACTGTGGTGGTCCGGCCTATCACGCTCTCAATGGCGCCGTCTTTGTGGACACACAGACACAATTCAAGCCCATTGAAACGGGTGGTAAGTAAATTCAATTGATTTCTACTTAAAATTTGTATTAGAGCCCATCTAGTGTGGCCAGGGGGATTAGACCTCCCTGCGAGGTCACTGACAGGTGGTTATCTCATCAAATCAGCTCTCAATTAACATAAGAAAAAGGGGGTCATGGGGACCAACAGGCACCGATTAGGCATTTTTTGCTATATAGAGGGCGCAAGTAGTTAGTAGTGCAGTGGGGCTTTAAGGGGCAGCTCTTTTTGAAGGGGGTCTAATTCTCAAAAAGTCTTTCAGGGAATTGGTAATGATGATAATTGATCAAAAATTGAAATAGACTAGAAAAGGTTTGAGCATTATTTTTATAAGCATAAAATGGCTGTCATATGACAAGCAAAGAATGTTAAAATACTAATATTTTGTAAACATTTTGAACAACATTAGCCCTTGATGAAACAAGAGCTTGCTAGAGGCTTGCCTGACATAGAAACATCAAATGTATGCAAAGTAAAGTGGATTCCACTTCTTGAGATTTCATTATATGCAGGTGAACCAAATATTTGGTCACCAGATGTACGGGAGAGAAACATGCATAAAAATGAAACAAGTCATCAGTAATGAGCTTTTTTAATCCAAAAGAAGAAAAATCACACAAAAGGAATGATACAAAAGAGCACATTTGAAAGTTATGTACAGAACAAACTGTATATAATGATATGTATGCATGCACTTTAGTCAAGTTAATGTATTCAGGACACCTGTGTGCCTATATACTCTCTAGCATTGCATTGATAGCTCTAGCCATACCCTAGTGTGCTGGAAGACTGAAGCTACACTGGGACTCCATGAGGCTGTTCACACCGGCAGAGATAGCGCGCACTAGACCGCGCTATCTCTGCGGTGTGGAAGGTACAACGTCGTTTCGGTCCGCCCAACAGCGAGCCACGGCGAGCCAAAAGGGCGTGCCACTGGAGCACCTCTTGGGGGTGGTCCACGAGAGAGAGCGCGGTCTAGCGCGCGCTAAAAAAAAGGGGGTGCTACGATAGACCGCGCTATCTCATTGCGGTGTGAACAGCCTCCATGAAGGGAACATGTAATTTCCGTCTTCTCTCTGTTACTAGGGACTTTTAGATTGAGTGGACGAGAACACGAGGAACGCCGACTGATCATGCGTGTCAACGTACTTAACTGCCCATGTTGACTACAATTATAAATCTTTTAGATTGCACTCGACGATATACATGCATGCAGGAAGTAACACTATGAACATCGCGGACAAAGAAAAGAGGACAACATATACAGTTCCTCATTCTACCCTCAACAAAAGAACATCCCTTCACTGCTATTATGTAAAAATGTGTAGAACAGGTGAATAAGCATGTGTCACCTGTTCTACACATTTTTACATATTATAGCAGGGAAGGGATGTTCCTTTGTCTACCTGAGGAACTGTATATTTTATGCGCATGCGGCATACTAGTACCTTGAGCATGTAAAGGCGCTATATAAATATCAATATGTGTATGTATGTACTAGATTTATGAAAATCAAGGTTGACGCATTCACGATCGCCGACTGAGACGACGTAACGCATGCGCAGTGCCTTAAAATGACGTCACACGTTGCAGTCAAAGTTGTCGACGTGCAAATCTAAAAGTCCCTACTCACACTTGCAGTTTTATATTCTATATTTTATTGATACATTGTGCAAAAGAATGATTCAAGCACTTTAGGCACAGTTATTTTTTTCTGATATTGAAAGAAGACTTTTTTTTAAATTACAGCCATCTGGTTACAGCTCAACCAGTTTTTCGGGGACATCCGTCGCCAGACTCGCAGATTAGCTAGGGACATCATAAATGTATTTTTGGTAAATTTTATTTGATTGTTACATATTTGAAAGATAAATAAAACAATAAAATTGTTTTTAATTCAGTTAGGATGTGTTTTGTCCGTTGCTTTCATTTATTTAGGACTGGATTGTATGCACAAGTTCAGCGCCCACACGGCTCAAGATCGCAACCTCCATTCCCTCCTTTCGAGCACGTACGACTCCTTTCTCTTCAGCTCATACAACTGTACGCACGATGGCTTTGCGAATAAAATCAAGTTTCCTGTGAGTATAATGTAACTCAATATGAGCTGTGATAAACATTTAATCAATTGGCAATCATGCAGATTTGTTATTTTTAGTTTGCCAATTCTTGTCAGTTATTTTGGGATGGGTTAGAGTAAGGGTTGAATAAATGATGCGGCCCCCTAAAGTTCATTTTAGCTAAACTTTTCGGTGTAGTAGGCAACCCAACAATTGATTTTGTGTCTATTGATGTTTGGACGAAAAAAATCATGCTTTCTTTAAAAAAAAAATAAAAAAAAATGTTTTCATGAAGATGAAGTCAGATATTGTAAAAAGAGGCTAATTTGCACTGAAATAAACTATAAAGAGATACTATGGTATAAAAGTATATGATATGTCAAGCATTACTATGTAAACTTGATGGTTCTGTAGGGGTTCAAAATGATATGCAAATTCTGTCCAAAATGATATGGGCAGCTAAAAAGAAAATGCCAAACAGGAGTGAGATATTTTGTTTGCTTTATTGCTACCCTTCCACAGAATGAGTTATATGAAATTGAAATATGATACAGGATTTCTGACTTGAGATGAAAATGTTAAAAAAAGTATGTAAGAAAGTTACTAATGCAGTCAAGTAATAGTATTGTAAACTTGATCTGTCATAACAACATGTGCCTATATGTTGTTCATGAATTAAGTTATTTGAACTGATGGTTAAAAGTATACTGAACGCTTCAAAAATGGTTGCGTTTCAATGATGTTTTTTTCTTTTTTCCCCCTCATAGTTGCCATTGTCAGGAGGAGATTACACAATGCGTCTGTACACAGTGGGTGGATGGATGACCAAGGGGCTCATCCATTACGATAGCACGGAGCTTACTTCGCAGGTCGGTTTAAAAACAAACCCATACAGGGTGAAACAAATAAAATTGGGGTGGGGGGTGGGAGCACCTTGTATATTTATCTATACTAGGTTGTTTAAAGTGAAACTTATAAGTAAAAAATAATAAATGGAAAAAGTTCAAATATGTTTTTTAAAGCTCATAGTGGAATAAAAACGGTAACAATATCATTAGTAGAAGTGGTAGTATTCATAGAAAAATGAATACACCAGAAATACCAAAAGTGAGCCAATAGGTGTGCCATAGGATGAACTTGTCAAGGTAGTGAGAATTTTATGAAAGATAATGAGATTGAACAAAAGAGCCATGAGCTGGGTGGAAATGATGAAAAGAAAATGGAAATGAGATGGAGTTTGGGACACTTGTATATGGAGAAAAAAATTTGAAGAAGAAAAAATAACTGCATGTGTAAACTCCTCAGTTTATAGAAACATGCAGCAGCAGCAGCAGCAGCAGCAGCAGTAGTAGTAGCAGTGGTAGTAGTAGTGGTAGTGGTAGTGGTAGTGGTAGTGGTAGTGGTAGTGGTAGTGGTAGTGGTGGTGGTGGTGGTGGTGGTGGTGGTGTTGGTGGTAGTGGTAGTGGTAGTAGGAGTGGTAGTAGTGGTAGTGGTAGTGGTAGTGGTAGTGGTAGTAGTAGTAGTAGTAGAAGATGTTCGTGTTGTTCAATTGCAGGGGCATATTGTGAAAGTGGTGAGGTTCATATTTGCTATTCATGCCTCTTCATCTCGTTTTTTCTCCATGTACTTGCAGATACTTGAGCAGTTGACAAGTGAAGACCACATACATGCTGTAGGGACCACGGCAAAGACATGTGAAGTACCGATCAAAGTAGAGAAGGAAAACACCACACTCTCTTTCCACACAAGTGAGTTTTAAGTAGCATAGATGTTAAAATGAAGAGAGAGAGAGAGAGGGAGGGAGGGAGGGAGGGAGGGAGGGAGGGAGGGAGAGAGGGACAATGGTAGAGAAAAAGAGGGGATGAAAGAAAATGAGATTATGAGAGTTATTCAGACACTGGTATCATCGGCATATAAAATATATTCCAACTTTTGAGATGCTGCACAAATATCCTTCATATAAATGAGAAATAAAGGTGGACCAAGAATGGATCCCTGGGGTACTCCACATCCTACAGCATTCAAATAAGACTCACACCATTGACAACTACATATTGTTTACGAATTTACGGATTCCTAGTCAAATATTGCACATTGTAATTTCTATTGAAAAACTTGAGGATTATGTATATTTTTTATATTTTGTGTCAATACTACAGTCTACCAGATATTGATTACTTCTTTAAAAAAATTGTTACACCCTAGCCTCTCTTCTCTTTCTTTCTGTAAATAGAAATAACTTATCTTTCACAACTATCAGGCAACCATCCCACTACCCCCTTCGCTCCTCTCGAGGCATCACGCTGAACCACCCATCTCCCAAAATGTCATATACCCATGCACACTTGGTGATAGAGCCTTCACAACTGCTTCTTCCAAACTGTGGAATAACCTACACATTTCTCTTCTTTACCAACAATCTGTCTTATACCTTCAACAAATATCTCAAAACTCACCTCTTCTGTAAACAATATATAATTGTAAAGCGCATTTGGACATGCATATTCATGTGCTATATGAATACATTATCAGAGATGCCAACCAGTACGATTAAATCGTATTAAGTACAATAATAAGATTGAAATACGATAATACGATATCACCTCTTAGTAAAATACAATTTAATTTTTTTTTTTTTTTAATAATTATTTTTAAAAATCTTTCAAATAAAAAACCCAATAAAAAACCAATAAAATGCAGAATCGCATAGACACATGTACAAGTAAATCCCTGCAACCCCCAAAAAAACTTTGCTTTACAATTTTCTCATTAAATCTCAATGAAAGAGCAAACATTTGACTTGACTTCCCTTATCAGCAAAACATTTTTCTGAATTTTCACTGGCCCAGGGTCAACGGGCCAGTAGTATAGTGTCAAGATTTCGTGAAAATCTGATTTTTAGGATATTCAGTCTGTTTTTTTTGTGTCAAGAGGTTGGCATCTCTGCATTATTATTATTGTTTTAAACAAGACATAACATTTCATTGAATTCTAATGCCCATTAGATGGAGACGATGTCTGCTTGTCTGGAATCCTGGTTTATGACAAGGATTTTAAGGAGCCAACTCTTACTCCTGAAGAGAGGCAGAAGGAAACCAAGATCAAGCAAGAGGTATACCAACACTGTCAGTGATTCTTGCCTTGCCTAGAATTTCTATTTTTGTTTTTGGTTATTTTGACTATTAAAGAAAAATTGTCTTTCTTCAAAAAACTAAAAAAGCAGGATTATGAATTGATTGTGACATACCTAGGTTTATGTGCGTCATATGATGTATTTTTTCAAACCAAGTTTGTAAAAAACGCGTCAAAACGCGTCATATGATGCACATAAACCTAGATTTGTTGACAAACCTCCTTTGAGAATTCGGGCCAATATGTCATGTTATCAAGAAATATAAATCACTGAGGACAAATCAATTTTTCACATACTTAAAAAATTACAAAACTTGGTAAAGGTATAAATAATTTAGTAGTTAATTGTATGCTCTAGCAACAATAAACTATTTTCAAAAGATATTCAAATTAATACATATTTACCTATGACATTCACCCGTTAGATATTATTGTATCTAAATAATCAGGATTTAAATTTCATATATCAGTTGTTTTGAGGCTGAGCAAACCAAGGCTTGCCCTACCTTACAACTTGCAATGTTTTCCAACGATTGTATTTTGTAACAGGTGAATGTTACTCGAAGACGTGTGCATTTAAAAGGCCATTTTTGTAATGTAATACAAATTAATACAAAAACATATAGTATGTGCCTCATTACAAATTACTTCATTCGGCTGTTTATATGAATGATTGTATTTAAAAAGTCAGAATGCAAATTACGTATATTACGTGTAATAGGTAGGATGAAGCCATAACGTTTGTCCAACCTAGCAGCGACTAATGTATGCAATTTGCTCTCTTACTATTGAAATACAACTATTCATAACAGGTAAATGAAATAATTTGTAACATATGGCACTTAACAAAGATTTGAGCATTAAATTTGATTACATCAGAAAATGGTCTATCGGATGAAATTATGAAAAATGGCCTATTTGTTTTACTACTGCCGGTAATCTAAATCTAAACTGAAATCCACATTCTGAACTAATTCTTGACTATAGCCTCTTACATCTCCTAACCATAAGCTTCCATCTAACTCAATATTAACTTGCAACCCATTTTGAGTTAGGTTATTGCCTGGAGTCTTGTTTTATATCATCATCATAATAATAATAACAATAAATACTTACACAGCGCACTTATCTAATAACTTACTCAAGGTGCTATACAAAACAAAATACACAAATCTCTCTCCAGAATTTTAACAAAATAATATCATTAGTAACTTTGAGTAAATAAAACCGTTTTAACATGTTTGTTAAAACATGATTTTCTCCTATATTCTCTCTCAATATGTTCAGCTTGCTGATAAGTTGCTGCCATTGAATCGTACATTCTCTCTGAAGGAGATGAAGATTGCTGGCTGGTCTAAAAACCTTCTTGAAAATGCATCGGGGGAGGTGAGTTAAAGTGTACCAATCACTTAAAATATGTGATTTGTATCTAAGTAAACAATTAAGAAGTAGGAAGAAAATAATGGATTAAGGGGTCTTACAAGGTGATGACGAGAGCCCTCTCTACCCTGTGGACAACAACCCCCCATACTATACCTCTTTGACATTGTCATCCTTGAATATTACCCCAGGGGAGTGTTTCACAAAGACTAAGATCGACTTTGAGTTGGACTTAACATTATGGAGAGCCATTTGTAGCCTTAAAAAAATATATATTCAAAAATTCAAGTATTTTAGACTTTTCGTGAATTCCACATCAAGAACATGAAATCTCCTTGATAACAGATAATATGAATGATTTGAATCAACATTTTATGCCCTTTTAAAATAACTTCTTCAAAATATTTTCAAAGATGCTAATGGCTTTCCATTATTGTTAAGTCTAACTTAGAGAAAATTTCAACTTAGGATCTTTGTAAAACACCCCAAGTTTACCCTCAGACAACTAACTAATCAAGCACAGACCTGATGATGATGTTGATGATTGTGATGGTGGTGATGATGATGATGATGAAGTGTGGTGGTGATTGTGGATGAATCTACTCCTAGTGAGAGGGATCGAGGGTGCAGAGTGTACTTTTCACTATTTTCTATCTATCCTGGGGGTGTTTCACAAAGATCCTAGGTAAGAACTTAACTCAAAGTTGGACTTAAAAGTTATGGAGAGCCATTTGTAGCCTTAATATGAAATATTTTCAAAAGCAGAAATTCAAGTATATTAGACTTTTCATAAATTCCACATCTAGAAAATGAAATCTCCTTGATAATAGAAAATATGAATGATTTGAATCAACATTTTATGCCTTTTAAAATAACTTTTCCAAATTTTTTCAAAGATGCTAACGGCTTTCCATTATTGTTAAGTCTAACTTAGAGAAAAGTTCAACTTAGGATCTTTGTAAAACACCCCAAGTTTACCCTCAGACAACTAACTAATCAAGCACAGACCTGTTTACTATTTGTTTCCCCTTTGGATAGTCCTAAGGATGTAGATGATCATGAGATACATGTAGTTGCCCGAGGGTGTAAATGTTCTTGGGGTAGTTGTCCTTACGATCTAGATGTTCTAGAGATAATTGTCCTAAGGTTGTAAGTATTCTTGGGATAGTTGTCCCAAGGATTTAGATGTTCTTGGGATAGTTGTCCTAAGGATGTAGATATTCTTGGGATAGTTGTCCTAAGGATTTAGATGTTCTTGGGATAGTTGACATAAGTTGCTAGATGTTCTTGGGATAGATGTCCTAAGTTGCTAGATGTTCTTGGGATAGTTGTCCTAAGGATATAAATGTTCTTGGGATAGTTGTCCTAAGGATGTAGATGTTCTTGGGATAGTTGTTCTAAGGATGTAGATGTTCTTGGGATAGTTGTCCTAAGGATATAAATGTTCTTGGGATAGTTGTCCTAAGGATGTAAATGTTCTTGGGATAGTTGTCCTTAACGATGTAAATATTCTTGGGATAGTTGTCCTAAGGATGTAGATGTTCTTGGGATAGTTGTCCTTAGAATGTTAATGTTCTTGGGATAGTTGTCCTAAGGATATAAATGTTCTTGGGATAGTTGTCCTAAGGATGTAGATGTTCTTTGGATAGTTGTCCTAAGGATGTAAATGTTCTTGGGATAGTTGTCCTAAGGATGTAAATGTTCTTGGGATAGTTGTCCTTAGAATGTTAATGTTCTTGGGAAAGTTGTCCTAAGGATATAAATGTTCTTGGGATAGTTGTCCTAAGGATGTAAATGTTCTTGGGATAGTTGTCCTTAACGATGTAAATATTCTTGGGATAGTTGTCCTAAGGATGTAGATGTTCTTGGGATAGTTGTCCTAAGGATGTAGATGTTCTTGGGATAGTTGTCTTTAGAATGTTAATGTTCTTGGGATAGTTGTCCTTAACGATGTAAATATTCTTGGGATAGTTGTCCTAAGGATGTAGATGTTCTTGGGATAGTTGTCCTTAGAATGTTAATGTTCTTGGGATAGTTGTCCTAAGGATGTAGATGTTCTTGGGATAGTTGTCTTTAGAATGTTAATGTTCTTGGGATAGTTGTCCTTAACGATGTAAATATTCTTGGGATAGTTGTCCTAAGGATGTAGATGTTCTTGGGATAGTTGTCCTTAGAATGTTAATGTTCTTGGGATAGTTGTCCTTAACGATGTAAATATTCTTGGGATAGTTGTCCTAAGGATGTAGATGTTCTTGGGATAGTTGTCCTTAGAATGTTAATGTTCTTGGGATAGTTGTCCTAAGGATATAAATGTTCTTGGGATAGTTGTCCTAAGGATGTAGATGTTCTTGGGATAGTTGTCCTAAGGATGTAAATGTTCTTGGGATCGTTGTCCTAAGGATGTAGATGTTCTTGGGATAGATGTCCTTAGAATGTAAATGTTCTTGGGATAGTTGTCCTAAGGATGTAAATGTTCTTGGGATAGTTGTCCTAAGGATGTAGATGTTCTTGGGATAGATGTCCTTAGAATGTTAATGTTCTTGGGATAGTTGTCCTAAGGATGTAAATGTTCTTGGGATAGTTGTCCTAAGGGTGTAAATGTTCTTGGGATAGTTGTCCTAAGGATGTAGATGTTCTTGGGATAGATGTCCTTAGAATGTTAATGTTCTTGGGATAGTTGTCCTAAGGATGTAGATGTTCTTGGGATAGATGTCCTTAGAATGTAAATGTTCTTGGGATAGTTGTCCTAAGGATGTAAATGTTCTTGGGATAGTTGTCCTAAGGGTGTAAATGTTCTTGGGATAGTTGTCCTAAGGATGTAAATGTTCTTGGGATAGTTGTCCAAAGTGTGTAAATGTTCTTGGGATAGTTGTCCTAAGGATGTAAATGTTCTTGGGATAGTTGTCCTAAGGATGTAAATGTTCTTGGGATAGTTGTCCTAAGGATGTAGATGTTCTTGGGATAGATGTCCTTAGAATGTAAATGTTCTTGGGATAGTTGTCCTAAGGATGTAAATGTTCTTGGGATAGTTGTCCTAAGGGTGTAAATGTTCTTGGGATAGTTGTCCTAAGGATGTAAATGTTCTTGGGATAGTTGTCCAAAGTGTGTAAATGTTCTTGGGATAGTTGTCCTAAGGATGTAAATGTTCTTGGGATAGTTGTCCTAAGGGTGTAAATGTTCTTGGGATAGTTGTCCTAAGGATGTAGATGTTCTTGGGATAGATGTCCTTAGAATGTTAATGTTCTTGGGATAGTTGTCCTAAGGATGTAGATGTTCTTGGGATAGATGTCCTTAGAATGTAAATGTTCTTGGGATAGTTGTCCTAAGGATGTAAATGTTCTTGGGATAGTTGTCCTAAGGGTGTAAATGTTCTTGGGATAGTTGTCCTAAGGATGTAAATGTTCTTGGGATAGTTGTCCAAAGTGTGTAAATGTTCTTGGGATAGTTGTCCTAAGGATGTAAATGTTCTTGGGATAGTTGTCCTAAGGGTGTAAATGTTCTTGGGATAGTTGTCCTAAGGATGTAGATGTTCTTGGGATAGATGTCCTTAGAATGTTAATGTTCTTGGGATAGTTGTCCTAAGGATGTAGATGTTCTTGGGATAGATGTCCTTAGAATGTAAATGTTCTTGGGATAGTTGTCCTAAGGATGTAAATGTTCTTGGGATAGTTGTCCTAAGGGTGTAAATGTTCTTGGGATAGTTGTCCTAAGGATGTAAATGTTCTTGGGATAGTTGTCCAAAGTGTGTAGATGTTCTTGGGATAGTTGTCCAAAGTGTGTAAATGTTCATGGGGTAGTTTTCCTAAGGGTGTAGATGTTCTTGGGATAGTTGTCCTAAGGATGTAGATGTTCTTGGGATAGTTGTCCTAAGGATGTAGATATTCTTGGAATAGTTGTCCTAAGGATGTAGATGTTCTTGGGATAGTAACTCTTAGTTTATTTCTCTTTATTTGAACTCATCTAAATCATATATTATTTCTTGGTTTAGAATGGGGATATGAGTCACTGGAACTATAGTGGAGACTTCAAGGTTGATGACGGTGGTGATGGCACAGAGAAAAGTAAGTTATGGGGCAAATTAAACCTATTTTATCCAATACCACCCCATTTCAGTTTACCGAGTCCATCAAGCTTTTGGCCATACTAGAGGTTGAAACATCAGAAACAGGAAATGAAATTCTATTTCTATGTAATATTATGTTCACAGTGCTTTAATACACTTCTATTTTTACTTGGTAATTCGTAGGATATACCTTGGACAGTCTCTATTATATTAGTGAATTGAAAGTGAAGAAAGAAGAACATCGAACAGAGCAATTTTTACAGTGAAACAGATCAAAAATGAACTTACCAATGTAACACTATTTTGTTATGTCTTTTTCATTTATTTTTCGATGAAACCATTTTGTAGATGCAATCTGCATATGAGCAGACAAAGGTCATTAATACTTGTTAGGTGCTCATCAAAAGTAATGCTATATTACTCAACTTAATATTCACCATATGATGCTTTTCATAATACACAGGTGGAAGTATGAATTCTTTAAGAAAGGGAAAAGCAAAGTTATTCATTTAATATCTCCATCACTATGTGAGTGACAGTGGCTCCTCTTAATGTCGAACCCTTTAAGAATGTAGTTTTTTGAGTTTATTGGTTTAAGTACACACATGGTTTATTGCACTAAGATTGTGATACTCTGTCTTCATTTCTTGATTGCAGAGTTTATGACATCATTCATGATATGCAACAAATCACAGGATGTCAATCTGACTCAGAATTTCTCAGATGCGCATTTGGACTCGGCACCTGAAATTCAGGTATCAACAACATAACCATCTCCAGCATGCATGATCACGATTATCATTGCCATGTTGTTACCATTATTGTCATTATTATTATCATCATCATCATTATCACCTTCATTACTGTATTTTCTTTACCGGTATACATGGCTCTATCTGTTAATCATCATCATCATCTTGAAAGTATTTAAAGAATGTAATGCCAGAGTGGTTTCATTGAGTGGTTTTGTTCTGTTTAGAGTGTCTTGCTTTATAATTCGTTTTCATCCATTTTTAGTCAGACTTGAGTAAATGCATTAATGAATTAATTTCTGTAAGCTTTCTTCAATTAAGCCTCGAGAATTTAAGCCTTTTACAGGTCATGGCTGTTTGGCCTAAAAAAAGAAGAGGTTGTATTGCCCTTTAGGTGCCAGAACCTGGGTCGGTCGGTAGACCTTTAGCTGATGCAGTGCATGGTGTATACACATACACAAGGCCGGTGTCTACTTGTTTACGCTAGCAGGATTTAAAAACAAGGGCAGAAGACGACTGAGAGAATTTGGGAATAATTTCATAATTCTATGCATTCATATCCCATTTAAACATACAAAATACATATTTTTTTATTCATTAGACATTTTTTTTCTTTCTACAAAACGGTTAAAAAATATGAAATTAAATAGACCGTAGATTTTAAGATATTTGGGTCGGTTGCAAAGGGAAATACAACATCTTTTTTTAACGCCTTATGTAATATATATATATTTTTCTCCGAACAGGCATCTGAATCTTTCCATGAGGGAGGTTGCAAAGGAGGCTTCTACAGCTTCACGGTCTCCCTCCTAGACGCAAGTGACAACGTGATTGCCAAACAGACGACTGGACGTAAAGGCAGCATCACTACTTCAGGGTGGATCAGGGAGAGCTTTACTTTCAAGGGCTATGGACCAGGAGTTAGAACTGTTTGCTTCGAAAGCCACGGTGAGATGTTTGTATTGATCTTTCTTTTACTGCATTCCTGCAACATGATTCCTGTTTGTAATCTGTGTAGAGTTGAATCATATGTTTTTATCCCCTTTTGCGTGATGCCCACGTACTTGAACAGTTGATCATTGATTAATTACTAAGAGTTGGATTTTCACTTGTAATGCCTCATTTCATTGTAAAATTATTGGAATAACTTCCCTATGAGGGTATATCTTCCTGTTTCACAGAGAAAAACATATCCATTTATAGTTCAAACACATTGTTGGGAGCTATGGATATCAGGGAATGTGTCTCTTTTCCTTCATCTTCTTCCTTATTCAACTTTTTCTTGAACATAACAAGGGAATCCTGAATACATTTGACTATTCAATCATCTAAACAAAAATTGTATAGCAAGATTCTATGAAGTCAACCTTTAACACGTTTACCTGACATTTTGTGAGTTTTTTGTTTTGTTTTTGAAATAAATCTTTATTCAGATAAAATCATGGATAACATCGTAGTACATAAATATTCATAACAAAGCACTTAATCACATGTCTAAATGAGGTCAAATCAAATTATATCTCTATTTACTTGATAGCAGATTTTAAATTAGTAATTGACTTCTTCCACTTAATAATATTCAAATTCGTTGTCTTAGTTTTGTTTTCCTCTACTTCTATTTTGTATTTCAACATAAACAAAAAATATTTGCTTATTATTCTCGTCACTACATTTTTATTAAATTGATTCCCAACACTCGCTTTATAGATTGCAAATAAAGCATAATAAGGTATTAAATCAATATCTGTAACATTTTCTTTTGCGTCATGAAAACCATATACAACACAAATGGGTGAGAATTTAAAATCTTTACAGAAGGAGTTACATAATAATATTTCAATAACATTCCAAAATCGGTAAATATTTTCGCATTCAAAAAATACATGTATAATAGTACCAGGTTTATTACAGTAATAACACAAATTGTTTTCTTTGATTTTCCATTTGAATAAATTAACAGGTGTTGGTAAAATATTATACAAAAATTTAAAGTTGAATTGTATCAAATAATTATCACGAGCATATTTCAATTTAAATAACCATAAAGAATCCCAATTATTAGTAACATTTGTCTGTAAGGTTTTGTTCCAGAAATCTACCGCCCTAGATGGTTTTTGGATTAATTTTATGAGTTCCGTATATATTTTTTTCACAATAATAGAGTGTATTGGAAATTCAAAACTATTCAAATTCAAATTAGAGTATATAACAGATTTACGTTTGTAATCGTTGAAATCATAAACTTGTTCGCCATATTATATAATTCGCCTCCATCTTTGTTGTATTGCGGTTCTTATTTTGGCATATTCACTCAACCATCTACCATCATAATAGATAAGTTTATCTTTCAATTCTTTGACTGTCAAAAATCTATTTCCTATCACTATATCCCCTAAAAATAATATACCCGATTTTATCCAATTTGTATACAACAATGCTTTTCCTTTAAATTTGATATCAAAATTTAACCAAATCATTTCTTTTGTAACACTTCCATAGGTGTGGTGTATATCTTTTACATAATTAAATTTTGTGAGTTAACGGTCAAGGAGTGCATAGAAAATAAATAAGAACATAAACCTCATCATTATGAGTGAATTTCTTTGAAGAAAAGATTAACAATAGCGATGAATCAGAGCTTCATGACGGAGAGTAATTAAAACAATCTTTGTCTCTGGTACTCTTTGATGGTTTTAGGTGAGGATGACAAGAGCTGGGCAGGAGCTTTCGGGGCCTGGATATCCGCTGGTGTGTTGCGTGTCAAGAGTGAAATCAGCGCGGCAAGCGGAGATGAATATTCAGATGTCGAGGCCAGTACGGCTGATGAGAGGAAGCAAGGTGTCACTTCTTTCTTGCGTCACCTGCAAGAGGAGCATCGGGATTCCCTGAAGTTCATGCTCACCTCATCAGAAGCTGAGAAACCAGGTGGTAAGCATCAGAGATTCAAATATTTTCATGCTTTGAAGAATCCTAACCCCTTTTTGTGCTTCTTAGTTTACAAACAGGGTATTTGTTGATCAAGTTTGCCCCTGAAAATTTCCCACGGCACTAATGTCCTTTGGCAAGACATTGATTTGCATTTGCCACACTCAACCCAGGTGTGGTAAATGGGTACCTGGCAGGAATTTATTCCTTGAAATGCCAGAGCGCCATGTTGGCCGCCTTGCTAAAGCCAGGGTAAATAATCGAGGCAGCGCCAGGAGCCTCACAACGTGACAGATATGTGCACTATAAGAAGTCACCATTATTATTATTGCAAAATTTTCGCAAAGCAAGTGACTGTTTAAGTTGGAAACAAAACCCAGGAAACTGTCAGTGTTATCTGTTGTCTGTATCATTACCCTGATAAACCCTGATCTACCCTATATTTCAAGACCCTCTTTGATTGCATTTTTCACCTCCTAGATGAAGCTGCCAAGGATGTAAAGGTCAAACCGGAAGAGGTCATCCAACCCATAATCATTGTGAAAAAGAAACCAGTGAAGCGTGAGATCCGAGTCTTTGTTTCCAGTACCTTCCGAGACTTTGAGGAGGAGAGAGAGTTGATCATCAAGAAGGTGTTCCGCGAGCTGAATCGACTGTGTCTGGATCGGGGGGTCTTCTTCACCTACGTTGACCTTCGATGGGGGATCACAGAGCAGCAATCCAAGGGAGGGAGGACCATTGAGATATGTCTACGAGAGGTAACTTTTCAAAAAGTTTCTATCGAACAAATAAAGAATTTGATTTATATGCATATAATGTTCCCTCACTTATATCTTCATTATCCTATTTTATTCATTGTATTGCACTCTTGAAAAACAGACGTGACGGTAGGAATTGTTACTATGATTGATGGTGATGATGATGGTGTTGATGATGGTAATGATGGTGATGGTAGTGATGGTGATGTTGATGGTGATGATGATGTTGATGGTGATGATGATGATGTTGATGATGATGTTGATGATGGTGATGATGGTGGTGATGGTGATGATGGTGATGATGGTGATGTTGATGGTGTTGATGA
Source organism: Strongylocentrotus droebachiensis (assembly GCA_035222895.1). NCBI lineage: Eukaryota > Metazoa > Echinodermata > Echinoidea > Camarodonta > Strongylocentrotidae > Strongylocentrotus > Strongylocentrotus droebachiensis. The sequence continues at coordinate 393,738 of JAVYIG010000702.1, forward strand.
TGATGATTGTGTTGATGATGGTGATGGTTGTGATGATGATGGTGGTGTTGATGGTGATGGTGGTGATGATGATGGTGATGGTTGTGATGAAGATGGTGGTATTAATGATGGTGATGGTGGTGATGATGATGGTGATGGTGATGATGGTGATGTTGATGGTGTTGATGATGGTGATGATGGTGATGATGGTGATGATGATGGTGTTGATGATGGTGATGATGGTGATGATGGTGATGATGATGGTGTTGATGATGCTGATGCTGGTGTTGATGGTGATGTTGATGGTGATGATGTGTGGTGGTGATTGTGGATGAATCTATTCCTAGTGAGAGGGAGGGTGCAGACTGTACTTTTCACTATTTTCTATCTATCCTGGGGGGTGTTTCACAAAGATCCTACATAGAACTTAACTCTAAGTTGGACTTAAATATGATGGAGAGCCAATTGTAGCCTTATAATGAAATATATTCAACACAAAAATTTAAGTATTTTAGACTTTTCATAAATTCCACATCAAGAACATGAAATCTCTCATGGTAATAACAAATATGAATGATTTGAATCAACATTTTATGCCTTTTAAAATAACTTTTGCAAACTATTTTCAAGAATGCTAATGGCTTTCCATAATTTTTAAGTCCAAATTAGAGATAAGTTCAACTTAGGATCTTTGTGAAACACCCCCCTGGGATTACTATTGATAATGTCTCTGTGACTTGCAATGACCCCTACAGATTGACAAGTGTCGTCCGTACTTCATCTGCATGATGGGGGATCGCTTTGGCTGGAGCCAGTCCAGTAAGTTCAAAGATGAGCTTCTAGACAAGAGCTACGATACTGTAGTTGATGCCTACCGTCAGTTCAAGTGGGTTGATGATTACCGTTTCAACTCTAGTGTCACACAGGTATAAAAAAACTTATACTCTCCATCTCACTATGTACAGTCAAACCTAATTTAGTGACCACCTGTCTACAAAGACCACCTGTCTACAAAGACCACCTGTCTACAACAAGCACATTTTCTGTTTCCCTTGAAAATCGTTTCTCATTGAAACATGTACTAAAGGAACCTGTCTACAAAGACCACTTTTTGCGTTTCTTTTGGGCAGTCACTGTAGACAGGTTTTACTGTATAAAGAAAGTAATGGAAAACATTTTAGAAATATGTCTTTGTGAAATATAAATTGGAGGAAGTGTATACCGGTACTTGCTTTGTAAATGGACAGTAATGGCACATTTCAATATTCATCAGAGGAGATATTTTCCCCAATTATTTTTCCCTACTGAAATAGACTCTGGTATGTTTTTTTTAGGTTGTAAGTTATTTTTGTCATATACATGCATGAGGTTTGATATAGTTGCATGTCATTATGTGAATTAAATCTCTCCCAATTTCAGCTCGAGGTGATGTACGGAGCAATGAGAAAACACCAAGAGATCAAGAAGGAACGCATCTTCTTCTACCTTCGTAAGCCGATGGTGAAAAGAGAAGACCTTCCGCCCCCTGTGGAGACTGAGGTAATTAGGGCCGTTCTATCTATGAGCAAGATTTGTAATAGTCCTCATGAACCAGCTTTCAGGGTAAACTAGGGGGCAGGTTAGGGAATGGTGGATGTTTAGTACACTCTCTAAAATATTTTCTTTCTTCTTGTCTAGATCGGTCACTCTCTTAATCCTCTGCAATACAGACATGAAGATGTAATGTAGCCTTGCTATTGCCTCCCTGTTTCCATCTTCTATACCTCACCTTGAAGTGAATTTATGCTCCATTATAAACTTTTTTTCTTTAATTCTTTAATTAGTAGATAGTTTGTATAAATGTACATCTTTGCAATACTGATCCAAATTTGTTTGAAATGTGAGCAAAATCAAATCAAAAACTGTTTATTAATCATAAATAAAGATAGATTTGCGGAAGATAGAGAAGAAAAATAAAACGTATGGTATATTCTGATGTGAACTGATCTCCGACTTGTAGGAAGATAGAAAGAATGTGAAAGGAGAAACACAGTGGCACTTTGATCTGCAAACCAAGCTGAGGAATTCTGTTGCAGAGTCTGGACACACTAACAGGACCTATGAGAGTGCTGTTGATGCCGCAGCAATGATCAAAGAGGTTGGCAAATGGGAGATTTATAGTGCCTTTTAATTTTGTTCGCTGGCGTGGTAATGAAGAGTTGAAGCCTATACAGAAGTGTAAATCATCGGTAGCTCCCTGGAAGCATTTCTACATTTGAAGAGTTTCATTCCAAAAGGAGCTAAATCCATGTTTGTAACTTCGGAGAAAAAAGCCATTGTTTACCAGATTTTGTACAAGCGTCTATGGAAAAGTGATATTAGAAGTTGAATTTTTTTCATAATTGCTCCAAAAATTTAAGTAAATAATTTTGTTAAAAGACGGGTACTAAAGTGAACAATGTTCTGATATCAATAACTCTATTTTCATCAAAAGTGGATTTAGCTCCTTTTGGAATTAAGCTCTTCATTTATTAAACAAAAAACATTTGTGCGCATACATGTTTGCAGTGTAGTAGTGTTTAGTCTTTAATTATGAAATATTATCAACCCTGAAGAAGCAGGCATAAATTAGCAATTGATATGACAATAAAAACAACCACAATCAAGTTCTTAATTAACTACCAAACCGACTTGTTAAACCTAGGATTTGATCAAGTGCATCAATGAAGATTTCCCACCTGGCACCAACCTGACAGCTCTACAGAGAGAGTCAGAAGCACATGATGCCTTCGCCAACGCTAGACGACGAGTCTACATCGGACGACAGGAGTACTTTGATTACATTGACAACTACTTTGCTCAGAAACCAAAGGTAAGGGGGTCATATTGAGTAAACTAAACAAGCAACAATTAACCAACATAGATGTTCCAGATCTGTAGGCATTGCATAGTTTGGAATCAATTGCTGGCATGCCATTTCCTTTTTCTAATGTAACATTTAGTTCAACGGGAAACCATTCACACCACTTCTTCGCATGGGAGGCAATTAAATCTTTACTTTAATGATCAAAGGTAGATCTTTCACCCCAAACAGAAATCTGTATTTGAAAGGTGGCTCCCATAAAGTGCATTTCGTATCCAATCCAAATATTAGACACAAAATTGAAAGTTCAGAATTTGACTCCTAAAATTTAAATTATTTTTGGTAATTTGTTTGAAAAATGTGAAAAATATGAAAAAGATGATGCTCATTTAGTGATTTAGATCTGTGGTGATGTAGTTTACATCTTTATTAGTTCTTGATGTTTCTTTCTAAGGATAATATAATTTGAGATGTTTTAAGTCTCATTCTTGATGAAATTTGTTTTGTTTCCTCTTATTACAGTACCATACGTCAGAATAATTTTTGTTGTAAATACATCCATGTACTATGGTATTACTTTGGTGCCTTTCCTAGTTTTATGTGTCGTTTCACTCCTTTGCTCTATCAAGGGACCTCTTACGATCATCGGTGAATCTGGATCTGGTAAATCTGCCCTTGTTGCCAATTGGTGCGGCCGTTTTGAAGAGCGAAACCCTGGAACCTTCCTCTTCAAACATTTCATTGGGAGCTCAGCAGAAAGTGCATCTCATGTGAATCTGTTAAGAAGGTATTTCATGGTACCAGAATATATTATGATAGCAGGAGGTGGAGTTCATAATGTGTTTATCCCACCGCTGCCACCATTTGAAAATGTCACCAATTGTTGGGTTTTGATCTCTTTTGCCACCATTGTTAAATTTCCCAATTATTCAATTGATCGCACTAGCATACCTGCCAACCCTTCCGAATAATCCAGAATATTCAGATTTTCTAGATTTTTAGGACATAAAAATGCGGAAAATTCAGATTGTCAAAATTTCGAATTAAAAAAAAAAAAAAAAAAAAAAAATTTATTCTTAAATTTGTTGTTGTTTAAGCTTGGTTTATCATGTACTGATGATCGAGCAGCAAATTTGGATTCACTTTTTTTTGTACAGATTTACTGCGTATTACCAGTTACACTGCCGCTGCATGTGCGAACGCCTGTTCTTATTTTCGAAGGCATACCGTGCTAGAAATTCCTAATTCTTATTTTCTAATGTTGGCAGGTAGACACTAGTGTCACACCAACGCCTGTCTGATCTGTATTGAAAATTATGAAAGGATATTAAAAAAAACATAAGCTGAGTGATAATGATGATTACGATGATGAGAAGTTGGAAGTATAAAAACCATTAGATATATTAGAACCATCATGTGAGATTAAAGTTCATTTCAGAAGAAAAGAATTATCACACTTACAACCTAATATTACAAAAGAGTAAATGCACTTATTTGTTCAAATCAATGTCGATGAAACCATGACATTATATACTTGGCTCTTATGTGTAGACTGTATGGTGAGATGAAGCAGTTCTACAACCTTGAAATGGAAATACCGACCTCTGACAGGAACTTGATCATTGACCTCCCATCATGGCTCAATATTGCAAGCAACAGGTCAAAGGTCATGATTGTTCTGGATGCCTTGAATCAGTTGGACAGTGGAGCAGGAGGAAGTGGTATGTTTTAGCTCATCAAGTAGAGGAAACATTTGTAGTTTTTCTAATGTAATGCCTAGGTCACATTTGCTGCAGGGTCCGTGCGACCTAAACTATCTACGGCCAAAAGCAATTATAGGGTCGCCGCAAGCATTTCCATGGTCACATACCGTAGTGGTCACATATGTTAGGGTAGCCGCACGGCATATTTTAAATTTGTGGAGACCGAAATCCAGCGGCTGGCATACGGCTTTTGAAGTGATGATGCACAGTCACCTTAAGGCTGCCACAGGCACCCGTGGAAATTCTGCGGCCGCCGCAATTTTTGGGGGTTCTGCAAAAGTCAATTGTGATTCATAAGACCATAAGGCAGCTGCATTGCAAACGCAAGGCCACCATACGCCCAAAGTATTGTCGCCATGGAACCGCTTTACGGAATGGCTATGGCGACCCTAGAAATGAAAAAAGTTATAACTCCGCGTTATAATCCCACAGCGACCCATACGGCCTTTAAAGATAGGGATACGGCTTAGGGTGATCCTGAGACCACCACAGATTCACCGCGGCCGCTGGAAGTATCTCTCAATTTCGGGGGAGTACGGCCGCCGTATCCTAGCCGTAGGCCAAATGTGACCTAGGCATAATGAAATGAAATAATGAATCCGCTGTGATAAAGAGATGTAAGGGTAATCCACAATGATGAAAGGTAATTCTTGGTATAAGAGAATGAGAAAAATCGAACATAATGTGGGAGAACACATCAAGGAGAAAACTGAGGGAAAGAAGAAGAGCTGGGATGAACTATTATAATTCTTATTTGTTATTTGCATTTAATTTAATTTCTCTGTTTTTTCAATCTTCGGTTTTATTTAGGTGATGAGAAGAGCCTGACATGGTTGCCACAAACATTGCCTAACAATGTGCAAATGCTTCTCTCTACACTTCCTGGGGAGGTATGTCTGTCTCCTTTTAAAAAATAATTGTCACATTTGAACATACACTTGAATGAAAACATTAACATTTCTGAGGAAATAATGGAACAAAATATTATTTTCACATCACTTGGAAATTTCTTCTAATCTTTACAAACTTAACGATGCTAAATCCTATCTGCAAGATATACCATGCACTAAGAATTAATTTCAGAGATTTATCTAGAAAATGCTCCATCATACACTATGTATATTTATGAGCATATGATTTTATTGAATCATTCAAGCTCTGCCAATCACTTATATACAGTCAAACCTGCTCTAGTGACCACCTGTCTACAAAGACCACACTTTTTGTTTCCCTTGAAAATGGTTTCTCATTGAAACATGTAATAAAGGAACCTGTCAACAAAGACCATCTGTCTACAGAGACCACTTTTTTTGTTTCCCTTGGGCGGTCACTATAGACAGGTTTGACTGTATATCCAAGTAGTCCCCATTTTGAATGATGCAGTTGTTTTCATTTCCTTGGATTCAGACCCAGGATGTGATAGAGTTGTCAGGATGGCCCATGTACAAGATCCAAGGTCTGCAGGAGAATGAGAAGTTGGATATCATCACCGGCTACATGGATCTCTATGGCAAGACCCTCAACAAAGAGCAAACCGATCTCATCATCAATGCCAAACAGAGCTCTAACCCTCTATATCTCAAGGCTCTCCTGGATGAGGTATGCTTTTCATTTCCCCCCTCTCTCTCTTGTTATAGGTTTCGCACTTGCATGTTAGCAGAGATCGTCGGTCTGTAGGACTGTCTATAAACCGCTGATGTTGGGGAAGGTACCTGAATCAATATTTCGTGCAGAAATTAATTACTAGGAAGGATATTTTTTCTGTCTCTGGAACAAATACCAATTTCATTCCTATCAAAAACATTGAATAATTGGGAGATTTGACAACAGTGGCAATAGAGATCCAAACCCAACAATTAGTGACATTTTCAAATGGTGGCAGCAGTGGGATAAACACATAACGACTTCTACCTGAACAATTCATGAAATGGGCAAATGTTTTTCAGCGTTGTTATGAACATATTTCTACTTAAATGTGAACCTCAAATGCTTGCTAACATGTTTTCTTTTGCCTTTGGGTCAGGTTCGTGTGTACGGCGACTTCTTCAAGCTGACCCCAGCCATCAAGTCCTACTTGACGGCGGAAGACCCTGGCGCCCTCTTTGTCAAGGTCTTGCAGAGGTTGGAGAATGATTTTGAGAAGGGAGCTGTTTGTAGGTGAGAGTTACCGAGAAGGTGGTACTAAAAGTATATTTGTCTGTTGATATTCAGTGCCAAAGTGATTATTTCCTTTCTTGCTTATGATGTATTCCGTATGTATGGGAGACAAGACAAGTTATAAAGTCTGTAAATCACTACTAGCAGTTGTCCTTTCGAAAAGTTCTGTCACAAAGTATCAAGTTATTTTAGAATGTGCTAAATATCCCCAGAAACAACCTTTTTCTTTCAAGAACAAGTGAAGTACCGGTACTAAGACTTTAGATTTCAATATGTGATTTTATAATTCTTACTCAGACCTAATCTTGTGAGGGATACAACCACAGCCATCTGGTGCTCACATAGAGGAATGAGTGAGAGCGAACTCCTGACTTTGCTCAAGGTAAGAACACAGTGATGATTACAGTTATGGTCTGATGATGATAATTGTGATGTTGATGATGATAGTGATGATGTTCCATCACTGGTGTGCCTTGCAAAGACGGTGGTGTTTTGGTGGTTGGTTGTTCAATAGCTTGATGATGGATTTCAATTATCAAGATGCTTTTGCACTCGTGGGTGATAATGATGAGTGAAGTATTGATGGGTGCTAAGAAGAAGGAATATGAATGATGAGGAGGAGAATAAGAATGAAAGATGCAAAACTTGAAACTTATAGAAGGTCACTCGAAGAATCAAAAGTGTTTTGAATTGATGCAATATTCATATCATTGCGAAGGGGAAGCCTTACTAATCAAATAAAACAACTTCCGTCTTCAAAATATGTTTTGGGCCTGCAGTAATCATCTCTCAAAAATGTTAATTTTGAGATCCGGATTTTCTGTCTTCAGGGGTCCTGAATCAAATAAAACAACTTCCCTCTTCAAAATATGTTTTGGGCCTGCAGTAATCATCTCTCAAAAATGTTAATTTTGAGATCCAGATTTTCTGTCTTCAGGGGTCCTCCGTAGAGCGTCAAGATTTGTGACGTCACATGCAAGACACAGCTAGCCACAAAGCCATGATATCTATATGATTTTTCAGTAATTTATTTGTGTTTTTCAAGAGAAAATCTTTCCATCCATATATAATCTGTCCATAATTATCAGTTGTCATGAATTTTCTTTGGGTAACTACTTTAAAACTGTTTGTATTATTGCTTTACAGATACCAAGCGCAGTCTGGTCTCCTTTCTACCTCTCCCTGGAGGACAATCTCATCAACCGGAATGGACTGCTGAACTTCTTCCACGATCATCTCAGACAAGCCGTTGAGCGTCGCTACCTGCCCACGGACGAGGACAAGCGCAAGAAGTTTGTGGAGCTGGCAAACTTCTTCAATGCACAGGATATTGATGATAGATATGTAAGTTTTTATGTGTAAATGGTAAATGGTAAACTTTAGGACTTTATTTCTACATCAGATAAGAGGTTTTGGGATATAGTTGTGAATATGTTTTCTGCTGAGATCATTTATCGACAGGCGACAGGGATCATTTATCCACGAGGCAACTGAACACAAGAAAGACAAAAGAAGAGGCCAGTGTACAAAATGGAAGGCATTTGAGTACAGGAGTATGAAAATGTCCATATGTTAAGTGCAAATTATTGATTTTGCACTATGTGTTAAGTACAAGGTATCTACTATACAGAAAGAAAGAGTTCATATAGTTTTCAGCACTTTATAATATTTACCACACCTACCACACCTACTGATTCAAGAGAAGGAGCCGACAGGCCGGCCTGCCATCCTCAATGTCATATACATGTATTATATCCAGTGAGTGCTGTGACACTGATTGGCCGTCATGTATCAAAGAGATGGTCCATATATTCGGTTTTGAGCACTCTCAAACTTGGCATCATTAACCCCTTGACTACTGAATTGTATAGGTCACATTGGCTTAACACAGGGACCACCAGGTTCCAGTAAGCAAAGGGTTAATTTGTTCTTTTTTTTACAGTCTGATGAGGTCCCATACCTACTGATCCAAGCCAAGGAACTGACCCGACTGAAGGCTACCATCCTCAATGTCAACGTCTTTCAGTTCCTGATGACGACGGAGGATGGCAACTTCCAGCTCATCATGGCCTGGAGAATGGTAAGGAAGCTGAATGTGTAAGATCATTAATGTAAATTAAAAAACAGTAGAGGACCTAGGATAGAACCTTGTGGTACACCGTGTAATAGAAGAAAAATTGGAGGAATTATTATTATAAACTACATATTGAGATCTATCAGAAAGATTACTTTCGAACCAAGATGACAGACAAATTTGAGTGTTCTAGTTTCTGAGTGGTGAGTCAACATACCGTTTACTGAGCTGGGAGACATTGCCAGGCATTATTTGTTTGTTTTGTGTGTGTGTACCGTGTATAAGATGCACCCCCGACTTTTAATTTTTTTTTGGCGGCAAAAAAGTGCGGTTAATACACCGTTAATTACGGTACATATCGAGGGTTCAGTGACACAAAGACGTAACTCCATATTTTGCCAAAATGAGTATTTGATATCAAAATGTTCAGAAAAATGTGGGCTTTCCACGAAACACAAAGACTTAACTCCACCCAACACACCATTGAAGTCAATTGCTTGTGAAACATAGACTTAACTCCTTAAGGCTCAAGTGCTCAGTGACACGTCATAAACCACTTTTTCTCAAAATGGCCAAAATAGAGTTACGTCTTTGTGTCACTGACCCCTCAATATAGCTATAATTTGTAATGAATTGTATGTAAATTCATCCCGACACTGAGATTCAGGTGGATTAGGATTTTTTTAAATATGAAAAAATGTACAGAAGTTCACCTATGTGTACCTGTATGCATAGAGAGTGCTATTTAGGCAGAATATTTGAAGCTGAAACGTTTGTATATTGAAATTAAAATGTCTGAACTTCAGGGTAAAGAAATCTTTGTTCAATGTTAAGACAGGATATGAAAGCACCCAAATATGCTTCCATCTTTGGTAGATGTGAATGCACTTTGACAAGTTAGTTGAAGTCCATAGCAACATCCATGCATGTATTTTTGATCTGATGTCTAAACTTTGAGCCCCTTTAAACCATGTACAGCACTGAAAGGCTTAATCAATCTGCTTTATAATAATAATAATCATAACAAATTATGATAATTATAACGTCTCTATGTGCTTCCAAAGAGCTTTGGCAATCATTACCCTAGCTCTAGCTCTGGCAGCCGTTATCAGCGCACAGTGCATTTCAAGGAATAATCCTACCAGGTACCCATTTACCTCATCTGGGTGGAGTGTGGCAAATGTAGATTAACGTCTTGCCAAAGGGCGTTGGTGTTGAGGCTGGGATTTGAACCATGTACCTTGTGGTTCATAGTCCGGAGACTTATCCACTAGACCACATCACCTCTACATAGTATATCATGTTATTCTCCAAATTAGTTGGGAGGCTTTGAGCCGGTGGAGCAGGCCTACCTGGACGTCCTCTCTAAATGTGAGGTTAACTGGGAGCAGGATAAAGACAAGGTTGAACTCATCAAGTTTATGGCTGTCTTCTTCATGCAACTTGGATTGCTAACAGGTGCTAGGTAGGTAACATTTTGACTGGTGCAGCAGGCTAAAACTATAGTTGCAAATATGTTCATCAGCATGCAACCTTTGCTCAACAACTGATAAATATACATCAATTTTTACCCAAATCCAGACTCCCAAGTACCAAATTTTGTTTTTAGAGTAGCTGCTTTGAACATGTGGAGCAATATTCCATGTTCCATCAGAGAATTTACCTGTTGTGCCACTTTCAAAAGATTCCTTAAAAAATACTTCCCTGAGTGAAATATTTGATCTTTATTTTATGCTTCTCTTCATATTCTCTTATTTGTAAAGTGCTATGGTGCTTTTTGGTTTTAGCACTAATAAATAATCATTATTATTATGAAGTGCTATACGAGTTGTCAAGGCAGTAAATACAGTCTTATAAAATCGCAATGAAGTCGTCATTCTCAAGATGACCCATACATGTATGTTTTCCACTTATGTCTTAACCATGTCTACCAGTTGATAACGTCCTAGCTATTCCTAAAATTGTCACACTTTTCTTGTTTTTAGGGTCTTGAATGAGCGTTTGCTGAAGGAGATCGAGTTGAGATACCTTGCCGAGCATTCTACCATCGTACGACATCATTTCAACTACAGCATGAAACACAAATGTAACCATCCCACCGTCATTGATGTAAGTTATCGTTTGAATACCAAACTCACATTGATGTAGGATATACAGGTACCTGCATAAACCTGATAACAAACATTGTGTGCACCATCTCCAGAGAACAAGGAAACAACTGTGTCATAGGCAATTCTTCCTTTGTATAAATGCAAAAAAGCTACCACTTTTAAAAGTGCGATGGGTGATTATACTGTCTGTTTTATTGTTGTGAATTTAATTAAAAAGGGTTTCAATCTGGGATTAGCAACATGCATAGGGATGTAATGAAGTAGTCTGTTTGAGGATATTTGTGTAATATAACGGCAGTCAGTTTATTTGTATGTTTGTATCATCTCTTTTTGTGTCTTCTTGATTGTAAACCTCAGGTCCTGATAGAGCTTGGGAATGTCTGTCTGAAACAAGGCAACTTCAAAGCTTCCGAAGAATATCTGGAAGATGCCCTCTCTAGGCTAACCAAGGTCAAGACCCCACAGCAGAAACTCCAGCTAGTCAAGGCAGTGATTACCATGGTGTAAGTAGAAAATAGTTTACAATCGCTCTCTGGTAACTAGCATCGAAGCAGGAAGCACAATTGAGTTCATCATAATTTATGAAATTCAGCATTTTCCCTCTTATGAGAGTTTACTGTTTTTGCGCCAAGAAGATGCTCCCTACAATTCTTCAGTGTACTCCCATTAAATCTACCCTTTATAAATGCATATATTTTTATAAGAAAATAATAGGTTTGCTACAGCATAGTGTGCCTTTGATTTCAAAGTAAACAAAAATTCTGTAGTTCTTAAAGTGCTGTTCAATTATTGAAATATGAAACTACAAGAAATGATGAGGGAAAATTAATTTTATTTTCATTACTTTGTTGATCAGATCTGTCCAGCGTCGTCAAGGTGACATTGATTTTGCCAAGAAGCTACTGATGCGAGCCCTAGGGGTCAGCAAAGAGGTCGTAGGTCACGACCACCATTACACAGCTGCTCTGCTTGGACAGGTGAACAATTTTACTAACCAAAACATCAAGTTTGATTGTAATCCATTAACAGGCTCTCAGAATATTTTGATTATTACAAGCTATTTTTCATGTACATGTATGAACCTTTGATCTTTGACATGACCCTAAAATCTAATCAGTTCATTGGCTCTGCAAGATACATACATGTCTCGAGTTTGATGATAATCCATCCCAAATGTGATGTGTAAATTTCACTTTATTGGAATGGTGGCAGCAGTGGGATATGAATTATAAAAAAAAAATATTTGGAACAATTTACATGTAGCACTGGGCACGTTGTGTTGTTTTGAGTTTTTATTTATCTGCAGAATTATGTAATTTAATGAAATAGTAGAGTTTCATTATGTGAATACTTATTTCATGTTGATTGTCCTCTAGCTTGGAGAGATACTCTACGACCAAAGTCGATTGGAGGAGGCCGTAGCTTGCCACACGTTTGATTTCAACGAGACCCAAAGAGAAGGCGGCCCCGAGCATCCCCACATAGCGGCCATCTTGAACAACATTGGGTTGGTGCAGGATGACATGAATGCTAGTGGTACAGAGAAGACCTTCAGTTTAGCCCTGGGGATCCTACTCGAGGCATATGGCAAGGATCATGTTGATGTGGCTACAGTCAGGTGAGGAGAAGTTTAGCATCAAAACCAATTCAGACACGAGGTTTTTAAATATTCTTCAAAGAAGATTGCAGAAGTAATTTTAGTTTATTTGCGAGGGATAATTCCTATTACCTTGAAATTCATTGATTTTATTTAGAGTGTTGTATGAACATATCTTTAGGAGTGATTATTGGAAAACCTTTGTTGCAATACTGTAGGGGTAGTTTTATGATTTTAAAATAAGATTGTTTCAATGCTTTAAATCATTGATTGACTATGTTTGAGTCCTAAATAATGCAAACTTAAAAGACAGAAATTCCGGTTTCAATAATACATTTAATATGGCGGCTCCAATCTACAATCAGGTGACTACGCCTTCATGCATGAAATCTATACAGTTTGTATTGCAAACACAACACATTGCTCATGAAATCATATCAGAATATATTTATGTATTTCATTTTTTCACAGATACAATCTCGGAGCACAGTTCTTTGGGAATCAAATGTTCCAGCGTGCCAAGTATCAGTTTAAGGAGGCTTACCGTGTCTTCAACCTGTTCCTCGGGGAGCATCCAAGCACCAAGGTGGCAAAGAAAGCCGTCGATATGGTAGAAGATCTTTGAATACCAGCTTCATCCAAATAAACTTGAAGATGACAACCCACAGCAGACAAAATGTGTTTAACATAGCTTATCACAGCATACACAAAGAATTTATATTGATTTTGAGTCAAAGAGCAGCCCTATTTGTGATTTATGCCAGCAGAGAAACGGCTGGCATCAATAAATAATAAACAAGGCCAGTATATAGGATGTATAAGGCTATGGAGCACAATCCATCTTTCCTTGCATCATTGAACAATGTTAGTCAGTTGTTTATGTTAATGCTGGGCAAGTATCTGGCAGATTTGCATATAAAAGTAATAGTTTATGGATTTATATCATAGTTTATGGATTTATATCGAATTGTAGTGGTATATTTTACAATAATTTGATTATGAAAGCAATATAAATTTTCAACTAAATATGCTTTGTAATATAGACATACATGTAGGATGATGATAATATGGTTCTAGTTCCGTTGTGGCATTAAATGTAATATGACAAGACATTAATGAACATTTTCTAAATTCTACCAAGGTGAGGTATACAAGGCAGGAATTAATTCCTGGAAATGCTACAGTGCAATAGTTTATTACACTTCAGACTATCATGCATGAGTTATTTTGCAACTACTGTTTTTTAATACTATTAAAAAAAATGTAATTAATGTCTAATTCAGTCAATTTAAAAAAACAGTTGTACTAACAAAATTAAATTGAACATCCTGAATTGAGTACCAAAGTGCTAATCTCATATTTGCTAATTGTTCAGGTAACTGGTTTGGTTCTAAACAATAAAACCTGCTCGTGAGATTCGCCATGAAATCATTCAAGCAATGGAATTCAGTGTTTGGTGTGAGCACCACTGATGACGAGATCAAACAATCGCATCTCACCGTAGATGGATTGTGAGGTGAAAAGCATTACATCACATAGGTATTGACCTGACTTGAAAACAATATAGTCGATATACAGTAGGCTTGCGGGTGCACCATGTGAGAGAGAGGGAGGATTGAGGATCACCATGCAAGCCGACACTTACAAGCAGCATCTAATATAGTCGATGTTTGATATTTTTATGTACAACTTTGTTCATAGTCCTACTCTTTTAATTCAATTGTAATAGATACTAACTAAATTTAGATATTATAAGCCTTTCAATGAAATATACTAGTGGAATATAGTGCCTTATAATGATTAAGAATGTTGTAATTTCAATTATACATATTAGCATTATGCCTGAAACTGAAATGGTAATATTAGGTGTGGAATATAGTGCCTTAATTATAATGATTAAGAATGTTGTAATTTCAATTATACATATTAGCATTATGCCTGAAACTGAAATGGTAATATTAGGTGTGGAATATAGTGCCTTAATTATAATGATTAAGAATGTTGTAATTTCAATTATACATATTAGCATTATGCCTGAAACTGAAATGGTAATATTAGGTGTGGTATAGTGCCTTAATTATAATGATTAAGAATGTTGTAGTTTCAATTATACATATTAGCATTATGCCTGAAACTGAAATGGTGCATAAATGTATCAGATTTTTTTGTATTGTGGCATAGAAATGGTTACCAGTAAAGCCTAAAATCTTATAAAGATGGTAATTGTGGAATCAAATCTACACAAGCAATGATATTACCTTTCATTATGACAACTTATAATTAAGAATAAGAGGGCCAGAACGCTATGTGCCTATGTGGTCGGAGGTTAAATCATGATTCCTCTATTGTAGCTATTATGTATGTATGTATGATACAGTGACTTTACTAATAATAGATGATTAATATCAAATTGCAACATTCAACAACTTCTTCCAACTTTGCAGATGTATAAGATTTCTTGGGGGGGGGGGGGGAGATACAGCCCCCAGCCTGGCCTCTCATGCCTAGATAGTAGTAACAAACTCCTCGACCTCCTGCTTTAGACGATCCAGTCAAGATTTTTAGGGTGGATGTTGAATGCTTTGGGGCTGGGTGACTGTAGGTGAGGGATCCCCTTCATCTGCTGATGGACCACCCGGCGTCCCCTCTGGAATACCCATTGCAGCATACAGAGCATCTGGGTCGTAGTAAGGGTACTGCGGTGCATACATGATGGAGGAGAAGGAACCCTCGGTGCGTTCCATTTCATGAGGACCTCCCACGGCTGTTTCGTAGGTCGGAGGGGGAGCGGCTGCAAATAGAACAAAATGTTCAAAGCTGAGTTAGACCAGACCTTGACTAAAATCATGTTTAAGAAAACTTAGACCCCAAAGTCTGATTAGAATTTTAGTAGAATACAGCATAGACATTATTGTGAGTTAAATTAAATAATTTTGTAGAGTTGATTAGAATTTGTGAGAGGAAGATCAAATTATGAATCAATATGTATGTAAATCTTTCTCACTACAACATATTAAATATGAAAATAAAAATACCGTCTTTTTGTCTTGCTCCTATGTATTCAATTTCTGAAACCGGCCTACAAGCCAGGGTTTTCATGTAATCAGGAAAAATATTCAATGTATACAAACGTATGAGAATTTATACAAACCTATGAGTTCGGTTTGCATCTAAAACCCATGATTTAATCGACCAGATATCTAATCTTTAAGGGGAGAGTTGCATCGGTTCTTATAATGACACATCGTGTGGTAAAGTAATTTGAAGAAAAAAATCATGCAACATTTCATAAAATGCAGGAGTAGATCCACCCAACCCCCGTTTTATAGATTTGAGGATATGCACCCCTTTTCTACTCGTCAGAATTTACTTTCAAAAATTGGACTCCCTTCACGAAACCCTGGAGCCACCTTTAAATAGATATACCTATAAGAAAACATACTAGGCAATATATAAATAATACACTACTTTATCAAAGACTTGTTTAAGATCTACAGTAGATATGAATGCAGTCAAGCTTGTTAGTAGATCTTAAAGGTAAAGACCAGTTTTGGAAACGCCCCAATTTCAAAATATGAAATGGCAGCTCTTATTACCAATCATGTGAAAGAATATGTTTTGACTAATACATGATGATAATTTTTTTGCCGGGAAACCGCCTACTAATTGATATATTTGGTAAATTAGTTTATCTATTTGTATGCGAGAGATAAATGCATGCGTCGTGCACGTGTGCGTAGTGCCATATACATCTTTCTGTGTACAGTGCTTGCAACTTTACGAAGACTGGGCCAAATCTCTTATCATTTTGATGATTCCAGAACCTTGCAGTACACACTAATACTTAATAGTTTAAACATATTTGTGGCTTACACCCAGTAAATAAGATCGATTGATCGATCTGTAATTGAAAAACAAGTCAGAAAAAATTCTTGGAACCAGAGGGATTTTAACCTGCCATCTACTGCTTGCCGGGCAGCGACTCTACCACCTGACTTGTTTTTCAATTACAGATCAATCAATCGATCTTATTTATTGGGTGTAAGCCACAAATATGTTTAAACTATTGAAATTTCTCCCAGGAAGCATTACATTTATAAAACACTAATACTTATATGCTAGATGATCAACGTTTACTGATCGATTCCACAACGTTTCTTTCACAATGTAATCGCATGACCATAACTGGTCTTTATCTTAAAGTACAAAAAGATGTCAGATAACCTTCTAAACTACGGACTACTTGGGATGGCATATTTTCAACCTATGTTTTAACCACCCCGTTTTTCCGCTTGTGCATCCCAAAAAGAAAAAAAAAAGAATCCCAAAAGTAAGCGGATATTGTGAACAAACTATGCTTTTCATGTAGTAGAAATAAAATTCTTTTTAAGTGGTAAATTGATGCATGCTTCACCGAGTAACATGGTTTAAAAAAGCATGTCAAAATCCGTTAGGGCCAAACATTGAACATGGTTGAAAACCAGAGTATCACAATTCACACAGGAACATATGGCCTGAATAAAACAAACTAAAACCGAATTAGAAGATTGTATTCATGTGCTTCCTTTAATAATGAGGGCAAGATTATGGTCACCTTAATAAAGAATAGAGATGTTGCTGGTGCACATCGTGGAAATCTTGCATAATTATATTTTAAAGCTTACATTCTATTCCCCCAACGTTTTCACAGTGTTACCGTTTGTTTAGTTTTCATTTTTCTCTGGGATGCACTGTATAGATGATTTATGAAAAGATTCGTAGAGTAATGCACAGATAATTGTACATCAATACTTACTTCTGTCAGCTTCTTGAACTATTTGAGGTGGTTCCGCTTGGGGGAAATCTGGTTGCCCTGGCAAGGGGGTGACCGATTGCACTTGTCCTGGTAAAGCTGGTGATCCCGGTCGGGTCGTAGCCTCGGCTGATGGGGCATGTGTCCCTGGAATGGCCGCTCGAGGTTCTGCATGAGTCGTCGAGGTGTGCTGGAAGGCTGGGACAGTTCCAATCACGATGGGATGTTCTAAGCTGGTATTCATCGGGGTCCCGGAGATACCTGCCTCGATCTGGGGGGTGTTTCACAAAACTTGTTATTCAAGAGATTCAAGATTCAAGAGATTCAAGATTCAAGATTCAAATGAGGTTTTATTTACGACTTGTCAAAAATTCCAAAGACTAAAAAATGCAAGTATACATCAAACATACAGTCATATAAAAAAAGCATTCAAAAACATATAAAGAAAACATAGCAAATGGGAAGAAAAAACAAATATATATAAAAATGAGTAAATATTTACATTAAAACATCAAAGCGGTATAAAAAAAAAACATATTTACATGATATAAAATATTGTTAGCAAAATTGAGTAAATATTTAGGCCATGTAAAATTGATTACATGTTGATCGTCCGGATTTTTTGAAAAAGAGGAGGAGGGTGTACCATGTTATTTGATATTTGATATTTCAAAATGGCCGCTCAAAATGGCCGCTCGGTACATTTTCCCTGACAGTCGAGGCTATTTTTTTTCAAGATGGCCGCCGACAATTTTTTTTTTTTTAAATCAGAAATAGAGCCATTTTAGCAGTGTTTTTCATGTTTTTTTTTCTTTCAAAAAAACAAAAAAACAAAAATTTCAAAAAAAAAAAAAAAAAAAAATAACAAATAAAAAAAAAATAGGAGGCGGCCCCCAAAAAGGAAGCGGGCGGGGACGATCAACATGAAATCAATTTTACATGGCCTTAAATCAAAACAAAACTAATAAAATTTATACAGATACGGGAATTCAATGAACGATACCGGGAACGATAACGTAGAAAAAAACCGCGATAAAATGACAATTCCTGTTATAAACTATTGAAATCCTTGCTCTTGATTGGGGGGAGGGGTAAGAGCACATATTTATTTTTTTTTGTGTACCAAAATTTGGCCGATCAATATTTCGTTTCGCTGGTAAGGTCAGCTTTTTTGGGTCACCCATTACCACAATTTTTTTTTTTTCTTAAATATTTTTTTAAATATTTGTTATTAAAAAAAATTACAAAGGGGGGGGGGGGGGAGGTCACCTTTTTAGGTCAGCCATTCGATTTTTTTTTTTTACTATTATTATTATTATTTTTCTTTTTTTTAATAACATTTTTAATAAAATTTGTTTGGCCGGGGGGGGGGGGGGGGGGGCACGTCCCTGTTTTTCAGTACATTTTGGGCGAATTTAGGGTTGATTTTAACTTTTTTTTTTCTTTGGCCGGGGGGGGGGGGAGGGCACGTGCCCCCTGTGCCCCCTCCCCCTGGATCCGCCACTGATGTTATTTTGGCAAAATTTACAACTAAATTTAAAGTTAACATGATTACCTCGACGTGATACTCGATCTTGATGTTTGGGCAGTTTTCAAAAGTGCAGGGAGGAATAGGCGGAACAAGCATCTTTGTCCTGTCGTGGCTGATTGATCCCAACGCTTCACATCCACCTAGCTTCAGCTCGGCCACCTTGTTCATGTAGTACTTGTGATGGGTTCGATAACTACTGCATGCAGTGTAGCAGGCGCGCCGGAAGTAGTTTGGGATTGGGGGGGGGGGGGCAAACATTCCAGGGGGCTCACCTTCCAGGGGCAGTGACGTGATCAGAAAAAACGTTCGGAAGGGGGGGGGAGGGGACAGACGAAAAATCTGCACTACCACCAGTCTTACACGTTACATGCAGGTCCCGCGGAACGTTTTTCAAAGTGGAGTATTAACGATCAGGTAGAGCGTAAATTGGCGTGGGGTCCAGGGCATGAGCCTCGGCAGGGGGTCAATGGGCTGATCCCCCGGAAGCTCTGGGGTTTTAGGCATTTGATTACGGTTAGATGAGCATCCAGGGGCCCTCTTTAAGGCCATTGACGTGTTCCAGGGGGGGGGGGAGCCCCCAGAAGCTCAGAGGGTTTAATATCTAACTAAGGTCAGATGAACATCCAGGGGCCGCCTTAGGGCCCTTGGTGGGGTCCAGGGGGCAGAGCCCCCGGAAGCTCAGGGGTTTTAGGTGTTTAATTACGGTCAGATGAGCATCCAGGGGCCCGCCTTAGGGCCCTTGGTGGGGTCCAGGGGGTAGAGCCCCCGGAAGCTCAGGGGTTTTGGGTATTTAAATACGGTCAGATGAGCATCCAGGGGCCCGCCTTAGGGCCCTTAGTGGGGTCCAGGGGGCAACGGAAACTCAGGGGTTTTAGGTATTTAATTACGGTCAGATGAGCATCCAAGCGACCGCCTTAGGGCCCTTGATGGGGCTCGGGGGCGGAGCTCCCGTAAGCTCTGGGGTTTTAGGCATTTGATTGATATACCTTATTTGTGACATTGGCAGGTCACATATTTTTTCTTTTTCTCTTTAACATACTTTTTCAAAAAGTGAGGGGGGTGGAGGGGGGGCTCGAGCCCAGCCACTTTGCAGACCATGACATAAAGGCTTCTAAATAAGCGTATTTTTCGCCCGACTGTAATTTGGGAATTTCTTATTTTCCAACAAACGCATAAAAAGGTAAAAATGGAGAAAAAATACCGGAAAATCATGTCATAACAGCAACATTTGTAAATCACTGGTATCGAATAAGATATACACCCCCCCCCTCCCGTCAGTACGCCAGCGTTCAGGGGCTCATGTCGTCTCACCCCTATAACAAAAAAACAGACAACCTTTCCCATTCTCGCATGTCCACGATATGCGCGTATCGCTATTATAAAGACCTCCATTGATAAATACCGTATAGGTGGCATGCGCAATGTTTATGAAATTTAATTCCTGTAAACTTTCCTTTTCTTTGAATGGAATTGTATATGTGATTTAATTCAGGTTGTTATTATTTTTATGTTCTTTTGGGTTAAAAATACAAACCATGTTTACTCCTTTACTGCTTTTTTTTTGGGGGGGGGGGAGGGGGGGGGCGTTTTTGGGGGGCAAAAATGCGTTTTGCCCCACCACTTTTTTGATTGGGGGGGCAACTGCCCCCCCCCCCCCCCTGCCCCCCCCCCCCCCCCCACTTCCGGCGCCTATGCAGTGTAGTATGAAGTCTGAAACACAAAAAGGACAAGGAAAGGAAAAACAGTTTAATAATTAATTTTGTACCTGTATGTATCAAACACAGGAGGACCTTAAGTACCAAATCCGTAAAGTTATAAAATCTTGGAATTGGTTATGAGAAATACCAACTATGATGGGGAACTAGTATATTTCAAGGGATTAGGGGCAAGGCGGCAGTTTGCCGGCTGGCAGAGTTTCAACAACAAAAAAAGTTTTATTGCAAGGTTGATAATCATCAAATGTTTGATAAAGCCTCATAAATACCTTTGAATTTTCTGTACGGCCACCTGGCAAACTTGCAAAACTGAGATATTAGGCATATTCATAAAAAACCTCAAAAATTGTGAAGAGATAGGGGATTGAGGTAATTCTCATATTAGACGACAGGGCCGTTTTACAAATTAATAAAGTATGCATGCATTGTGATGATTAAAAATGATGCAACTGTCGAGGAACTATCATTCAATGGGAAGACAAAACGTCAGGACAGCAAATATTCAAGTAATTTCTATGGAAGCTCTCTAGAAATGATGTCCTGACCTTTGCCAGTAAGTTTGTACTTTGTCCAAAATGGATGAGAAAACTGCCATAACTTAATATTTTGATTATCTTTCACCCAACTGCCCACGAATTATGAGCTCGTACTTTGAACATAGTATAAGCTAATAATTTATGACAACTAAATCCTCGTGAAACTTCGTTTGCAATATACACGTATTGAGTATTTGAATCTAACAATATGTTTAGGGTAGGTGTCTGGGAAGGGAGGAGAAAATCCAATTGAATTCGCTATTTAAAGATAAATCAAACTGACTTACTTGTTTCAATGTTACAGTGATGCGATTGATCCTCCTAGAACTGTTGTTGTGAAGATCCAATGAAACAAAGATGTATTCTCCTGGTACATACCCCCTCTTGTCAATCATTCCTTTCAGAACAATGGGTCCTGAAGCGCAGCAAAGACAGCATACTGTCTTCTCAACTTGCTGACTTTGAGGGACCTAAGTATACAGCAAAACATCAAAACAAAGATATAAATATTCACATGACATATAGCCTCTCTTGTCTAAACTGCCCTTCAAAACAATGGGTCCTGAAGCGCAGCAAAGACAGCATACTGTCTTCTCAACTTGGTGACTACGAGGAACCTATAAATCCAAAGAATATGTAAATACATAAACAAATATAAATGCGTACTAATAGCAAATAGACAAACTAAAAAACAAACCAACATGAACTGCAACAATAATAAAGTCCTAACAAAGGAGTAGACTTCTCTCACTTTTATCTGCTTGGAACTTGGTAAATTTCAAAAATTATATATTCGCATAAACAGCTTGTTAAAAATGTGTTGGTCAGTGATAGTGGGACCACTTTTTCATATTTTTAAAATATATATATATATATATATATATATATATATATATTTTTTTTTTTTTTTTTTTGGGGGGGGGGGGGGTTGGACACAACCCATTACAAAGTCCTGAAATCTATATTTGCATAAAAATTATGAACACTATGGAATGTTGTCT
Source organism: Strongylocentrotus droebachiensis (assembly GCA_035222895.1). Classification (NCBI taxonomy): domain Eukaryota; kingdom Metazoa; phylum Echinodermata; class Echinoidea; order Camarodonta; family Strongylocentrotidae; genus Strongylocentrotus; species Strongylocentrotus droebachiensis. The sequence continues at coordinate 415,836 of JAVYIG010000702.1, forward strand.
AGCAAAGAAAGGGCAAAGTTTAGAGAGATTGTTCGAAAGTATCTGTTTGGGGGTGGGGGAAGGCTTTTAAGAAGATCTGCTGTCTTCGTGTTTCATTTTCTTTCCTTACTTGCTGCCCCAAAGTTGTAAATGCTCCACTAAAATGTTGTTGTTGTGAATGAGAAATTTTCATACCTAATTAATCAATAAAATGAATACCACATCGCAAAGTAATTAAGTGAAGAAAATGCTTACCAATACGTTAGGCTCGTACTTGAGATCTTTAACAGTAAGAACGCTGAAGAACGTTTCTGTGTGTTGGTCAAATTTCCACGGTCGATCAATGGTGACTCTGACGTAGTACCTCACATACCCATAACACCCTTCGAAGGGAGGAGGCAGTGATATGTTGGGGAGCTGGAAGTGGAAAGGAAGTCGGTGCACCCCATCCAAAGTGATTCGGTCTGCAGTACCATTATTCCCTCCTGAAAAATATTTTTTAATGAAATCTTATATTTACTACCCTTATTTGATCTGTAGGGAAATACTTTCTACCCTTATCTTTACTAGGCCTATAATTTCTAGTCATTCAGTGATAAATCACTAATTTCCCCAAGACTGATTCCAGTCACGCCCAAAAGGCAATTTTCAGCGTAATGAAACCAAATTTAGAGCATAGTATTACGTCTTTATTAAGTGCGCCAAATAAATAGTTCATTCACATATTGACTGATGAAAGTCACGCTCAATTCAAATTATTTAGTCCCTACACTACTAGGTCCATTATGTGAGCTTAAACCCACTTAGAAAGTCCGTGAGACCAATTAGGTCAAACTCAATCCTTCTCATTTAAAGGGATAGTCTACATTGACATTAGATAAGGGCAGGACATGAGATGAGCAGAAAATGAAACGGACTAGCGACTTTTGAGCGAAATCCGATTAGAAATAAGAAAGTTATAATTTTGTTTAAATATAGGCCTAATCAATGAAACTTATTGGCAACATTGTGACGTACTTTTCGATGTTATCTCCCAATTGCTTTTTTAAATGACATCTACTTTTTCTCAACGTAATTTCAAAAGAACTTACCTGTACCTCTCACTATGACCTCTTCATTAAAGAAATGAAAATCTGTCGTGCAGTGGATTGTTTCACTGTGCTCTCTGCTTCCATGTGTTTCTGTCCAGTGTGTATAAGACTGTCCTACAAAGTTGAGTCTTATGCCTAGAAGGAGTAAACAAAATTTGATTGAAGACCGCCGAAATTCGCCAGGATGAGCATGAAGTACAATGCAATGCGTTTATAGGATGTGGTCAGTTTAGGCATTGCACTTTGGCTGCATGCAGTATAGTAATGTTCGCATGTAAGTCGGCTACTACGTGATAAAAGATTATTATGGTAATGTATCCAATTAATGCTTCGTTCCATTATTAATTCACCTGTTGCAAATAATTGTACTTCAATAATCAGAATGCGAAGCGCAAACATTCCGTGTTGTTATACGTAGGACGAGTCATTGTGTTTTTTTCACTTAGCAACAATTAATGTTTGGAATATTTGCATTCTGACTATTGAAATAAAACCATTATTCGTAAAAGGTGAATTTTATGATTTATAATTAGGAACTTAACAACGATTTGTGCATAAATTACGAAAAGTAGTCTATTACGCAGTAATTTACTGATATTGAAAATGAGATGCACTCTTCTGGTCAGGAACAAAAGTTGCTAGTGGCGACCCGTATGTCTGCTCGAGGTTTACCCGACGTACCATACATACAACATGGATTCTATCAAAACAGATACTCTGAATAGACGAAATACTTCTTGCATGGCTGATTTTCAGTCTTTTGTCAGTTCCGGTTGTTGCTTCGACAGGCGGCCAGTGAAAACGAACTTTTAAAATCAAATTATGGAAATGCACCCAACTAACAATTGGACGTTTTCTGAACGTTCTAAAAACGTTCCAAGTTGGTTTTTGGACGTTTTGTGAAAACGTTTTTTGGACGTCAAAATGTGGTAGGTTTTCGACGTATTTAAAACGTTTTATTGGACGTTTTAAAAACGTTTTTCAAACGTTAAAAGAACCAAAAAAAAACCTTTAAAAACCTTTCAGACATTCGAAAAGTCCAAAAACCTTTTGAAAACGTTCTAAATATATTGAGGACGTTGTTAAAAACGTTTGGAACGTTCTTAAAACGTTAAAATGCACTACAAACGTTTTAAGAACGTCTAGAAAACCTTTTAAAACACGTCTGGAACGTTTATAAAACGTTTTCTAAACGTCCAAATGTTCTACAAACGTTTTAAGAACGTCTAGAAAACCTTTTAAAACACGTCTGGAACGTTTTCTAAACGTCCAAATGTTCTACAAACGTTTAAAAAACCTTTTAAAACACGTCTGGAACGTTTATAGAACGTTTTCTAAACGTCCAAATGGTCTACAAACGTTTTAAGAACGTTTAAAAAACCTTTTAAAACATGTCTAAAACGTTCATAAAACGTTTTAGGAGATTGTTCAGAAAACCTTTATAGAATGTCTGAAAATGTCTCGGGCGTTGAAAGAATGCGCAACAAACATTTAAGAACGTCCTGCAAAAGTGTTAAGAATGTTCAACAAATACAAATGGTATATGAAATAAATACTGGGTCACACATTTGATCGATTTCAGGATTTTATTATCAAACATAAATAAATGTTCAAAGACTTGGTAATAATAGTACATGTATTTCAAGGTTACTTATAAAAAGATACAATGTTCTCTGTAGGTTTCCGTGGTGATAAAGTATTCACAACTGAAAGTTTTCATAACACCATGTGGTATACGAACATCCAATAGACGTCTATTTCAGGCTGGTGATAGACAAGTAATATCACAAGGAGAAAATCTAGAGAAATACGGTTGAAAAATTGGCGTAAAATAGACTTAAATAAGATTATAAACAGCCAACAGAAATTTGGTTGGGATGGTCCATTTGAAACCACAGATACAATGGTTATTTACAAGAAAAAAATGTACAAGATGACGATATGTCATTATAGTAAGTGGCAAGTATGAATACTCAATATTACCAATCTATTAATAAAAAAGGCAAGTCTATGAATATATCTAGTGTAAAAAAATTGGCAGCACACATATTGCATTTTTGGTTACAGCATACTCAACAAAAGTAACTTGAGTGATTTATAGAACCCGTAATTTCTTTGATTCCTGAAAAGATGTTGTTAATTCGTACCGAAAACATGTACCAACTAAATGACAAAAAAAACTGGGCATAATTGGTGTGATTGACCTCTGGTAAAACCTTAACGAGAACTGTATAGTATTACCATTTACTATATTGTCCTTTTGATCCCCAACAGATGTTGTAGTCAGGTCCAGATTTGTGCTATAAACGAGTTTTATCAGAAGCCAGCATTAGAACTTTCATCTTCCATGAAATACAAAATCCATCATATAACATAGTAACAATCAACACATAATTATTTACATTAATGAGATACAATTTGAAGATATGTCATATAACTGGCAAGTATGAAAACTTAAATTTACCAATCTATACATAGGAAAGGCAAGACTATAAATATATCTAGTGTCATGAATTTGGCAGCACACGCATAGCATTTTTGGTTACAGCATACTCAACAAAAGTAACTCAAGTGATTTACGGAACCCGTAATTTCCTCTTTGATTCCTGAAATATGTTGTTAATTTGTACTGAAAACATGTACCAACTAAATGACAAAGAAAACTTGGCATAATTGGTGTGATTGACCTCTGGTAAAACCTTAACGAGAACTGTATAGTTTTACCATTTACTATATCGTCCTCTTGATCCCACACAGATTTTGAAGTCGGGTCCAGATTTGTGCTATAAACGAGTTTTATCAGAAGCCAGCATTAGAACTTTCATCTTCCATGAAAAACAAAATCCGTCATAATCAACACATAGTTATTTACATTAATGAGATACAAGTTGAAAATATGTCATATAACTGGCAAGTATGAAAACTCAAATCTACCGGGCTATTTAGAGAAAAGGCAAGACTATAAATATATCTAGTGTTAAGAATTTGGCAGCACATATGTAGCATTTTTGGTTACAGCACACTCAACAAAAGTAACTTGAGTGATTTATAGAACCTGTAATTTCCTCTTTGATTCCTGAAAGATGTTGTTAATTCATACTGAAAACATGTACCAACTAAATGACAAAGAAAACTTGGCATAATTGGTGTGATTGACCTCCGGTAAAACCTTTATGAGAACTGTATATGTCTCAAATACCATTTAATATATTGTCCTTTTGATCCACCAAAGATTTTGTAGTTAGGTCCAGATTTGTTCTATAAATGAGTTTTATCAGAAGCCAGTATGTAAATACATAGCGAATCGAGAACAGATGTCATCAGCGTTTATCCTTTTTAATTCTCCATGACACCCTCCTCCTCGTCTTCAGTGGCATCTGCAACATCAGCAACATCTTTGGCAACATCTTCGGCGGCGACAGCTGGAACTCTAGCCCCATCGGTATCAGGTTTCTGCAAATCAGAGCAAACAACCTTTATTTATAAATTAAATGTTCATTTCAACTAAACCATAAAAAAACTAGGGGGCATGATGTTCCCCCTCCCTAAAAACAGCGCCTATACAAGCTCATTTGGTGACAAACTGGCATAATGTAAATTATGAACCAAAATTATATCTGAAGAGGCTGCACATAAGTAAATATTATTGCCTGTCCACAAAATATTAAGTCTCGAGACCAATGCCTAAAAACTGACGTCTGGATAAGCTAGGGTGGCAGTGAGGTGAATCCGGCCACCCCTATCAACAAGGGCAAAACTGGACTAATGATGTGCTTCATGTACAATATTGTTTTACAGATATTGGGTCTATCCCCTTAAAAGGGAACATACACGTAACACCAGAATTTTCACTCATTCAATCAAAAGATAACTTTGAAATACACATTTTTTTAATGTCCAAACAAAAATTGGTCAAAAAAGGCTGAATGCCCTTTGAAATAGTAAATTGATCTGATATTCTTTTGCAACATATTTTTGTATTTTGATAGAAATCCACATAATATAAAGAGAAACAAATAAAAAATAAAAACACAAACAAAAGTAAAAGAAATTTACCTTCCATTTCTTTCCTCCTGGAAGAAATGGGGTTCGCTTGAGAAAGTCCCCTACGACTTCTTCAATCTCCATCTCTTTGGCGCCCTGGTCGGTCTTCATGCAGGCTCCTGAAAGACGTAAGTGCAGACGCCATGGATCATTATATTAAAATTATTTTTGATGACACATTAAAATAAGACGATACAGATTACACACCTTAAATGACAAATGGGTCATTCCATGGCAATTCGGACAATCAATATCATTACACTCCTCTCAAATGTATTAGGGGAAAATAGTATGTCGGTTCCCATGTTATGGCCCACCCCTTTTTTTTGTTTTGCAAAAATGGGCATTTTTGTATGAAGAAATACATGGATACACATCTGCACACTCTCACATAAGTAATTCCTTGTTCAGATGGGCATAAAACATAACTACTCCTTAGAGGCCAAATTCAACAGCTACCTTACAAGCAGAAAACAATGCTATTATGCGACTTCAAAGGCAGCAAGGTTGCTAGAGACCATCAATGTCCAATTGATCACCAATCATTGTAACTCATCGGGTGAATCCAGAAACATATAAAATAAAATTGAAATTGGCTAATCATATACTAATTGATTACTTACTGACAATGACGGGAACAAATCTTGTTGACTTCAGACCACGCTTCCCCTTCCTCCCATTCACGTTGAAATCTGACCAAAGATTATTTGACCCCAGCTTTTTCATGATACGCCGACTTGTTTGGGCAATATTGCCCCCGCCGACTAGACTCAGGTAGTTGATCTGAAATTAAAAGAACCATTATCAATTACAATGCCGTAGATTCTCACATAAATAGGAGCCAACCGTCTCATTTCCAGACATTATTATGAATGTTTCTCCGCTAAAACCTTCACCCTGATGCGGTAAATATTAATTTATCATTTGCAAAATTCACAGGCTTTCACTTTTTTTTTAAACATGACTATAAAGTAATCAAGGCATGTATAAATCAGAAACTCAGGATATTTCAGGTTTAGATAATTAAACCTGTACAAAAAGGAAAAACAAAGTCATTTGAATGGATGATCAAATAATGCCAAATTAGTATGCAAGTATTTTTAAACTTACCATTCTCTTCTTAAAATCAGACTCTACGAGTCTCATTTCGAGCAAGTCGAATTCACTCCCTGTCTTGAGCGGTTCCGCAAAGGGCTCCTGCAGGTCGGCAGGACCTGCCCGTAAACTCACTGATGATTTGGCAACCAGGTTTGCCAGCGTCTCCACTATCTGGGCCTGGACATCTTCCAGCTTCTGAAGTTTTTGAAGTACCTGCTGTTGAAAATTGTCTAGGAAAACAAAAGGAGTAAAAAAAAATACATTAACAAATTAGGTCATTTTGGTAGCTAAGAAGAGTATGTAATTTTAGTGTGACTGATATGTACGACAGCTTTTCAACTATCGCATTTCAGGAATACATCACCAAGCTGCAATGACAATACTTGTACAAAGCATCAGACAATGCAACACATACAGAAAGAATCTGAAAGCAATTTTGCAGAAAAATATACCCCTGCTTTTTTGATAAAAATAAATCAAAATTAAACACATCAAAAGAAAGTTTCCCCCTAAAGAACCCCATCAAATCTTCGAGTATAACAAATTATTCAAGTTGAAACCAAGCATTGGATATAGCTAGGGTTGTTAGGAAGCAGATTCTCGAAAATTAGTGACATCCGTGACTTAACGGCTGAATGATCACAACATGAACAAAAAATTACGTTTTTTTTCTTGATTTTTCCACTGGAAGATTTGATGGGGCTCTTTAGGGGGGAACTTACTTTTGATGTTGTATTTATATTGACAACCTCTCTCTCTTATATCAGTGTAGCATCTTGGTAAAAAATAGTAAATTTTGTTTGTAGTTTAAATATGCTGTACTCCAAAATCTAATCAATTGACCTCCTATGAAACATACTATTAAGTTCTTGAGAAGAGATATTTTGTTTGTGAAATTCTCTACGTAAATACTTACTGTCCAAGGTTCTAGCTTTTGGTGTCGGCGGCTGGCTTTGGCGAGAAGTCGAAGGAGAGGGGAATGTAGTTGTAGATGGAGATGATCCCCTCTGGATTGGGCCCGTCGGGCTTAAGGGGACAAATCTGGCCATCATGGATGTTGTTGACAATTTGGGGAGAGGAAGTTCCTTAGTCTTCGACTTATCTGCCTTTCTCGGGCTTCTGCGAAGTGGCTCAGGGTCACACTCCATATCTGGAAAAACATCACAGACATTAGAAAAATATCAAGCAAGAAAAGAATTTTTGAAAAATGTTCAAGCTTTATGAATTCATTTTGAGTTCAACATGTTAATTTTCAATTTTGATGAATTGGTACATTATGCCCCCCCCCCCCCTCCCTCCCCCAGGTGCTATTAGGGTTAAAACATCATCTAGCATCCTTCTAGCATATAAATTCAATTGCAGCGCAGCACTCGACAACAAAGGCAGTGGTCTACTGTACTCATACAAGTAGCGTATGTTGATGCACACCTAGAGATTGACAATGTCCAGGCCAAAAATGCTAACAAAATTCTTTATGCTGGTGATTCGTTGTGTAGGGGTGGTATTCAGAAAACTCTCTTAACCCTAATAGCACCGGGGTATTTCAGACCTTGCTACCACCTTTGTTTTTGTTGTGTTTTTTTCGTAAAATTTATCATAGAACTATTTTGAAGCATAATTGTGCTATAATAAATTAATTTCAGCCAAAGAAAGTGAAAATAATCATATCTTTATGAATAAGGTGAGAAAACTCAATTTGCATTGAGTTTGTACACAAAATCACGTTTTTGAGCCATTTTCGTTTGGACGAGCGTGTATAAAAGGCCGTGCAGCATCATAACGGTATTCCTGATTTTCGCGAAAATGGTGTCAAAAGATGCGCAAGACTTGAAAGTAAAAAGTCAGCGAGCAGCGCGGTCAAAAAAAATTGCGCGGCGGAATGGTCGCGAACAATCTCGAGGGGGGGGGGGGGGCCATTATGGCCCCCCCAGGTGCTATTAGGGTTAAGTTAGCACTTAAAGTGGTACTCCAGGCTGAAATTGGGATGTTATGTAAAGTAGAGTAAAATTTAACAAGAACACTAAAAATTTCATCAAAATTGGATGAAAGGGTAAAAAAAAAAAAAAAATCCACTTAAACATTTTTTCTAAAGTCTTTATTTTGTTTTTCTTATTTTGTTTTCTTGTTCAATTTCAATTCAACACGGACATAGGCAGACCACCCCCCCTTTTTTTGTTCATTTGATAGGGGGCTGGGGCGCAAGCCCCCTCCCCCTATTATTATTTATTTTATTATTTTTTTTAATTTGATAATTCTATATAACACGGACATAAGCGGACCCTGCAGGGGGGGGGGGGGGTCGTGGGGCAAGCCCCCCTCTCCCTTTTTATTTATTTTTAAATTTATTTAATTATTTTTTTATTTGATAATTCTATTAAACACGCCCCAGCTTGCGCCCCAGCCCCCTTTCAAATGAACAAACAAAAAGGGGGTCTGCCTATCAAATGATAGGCACACCCCCCCCCCCCCCCTTGATTTTGACTCCCGTGCAAATGTGTGGCTGTATTCACGTTTGGAAATGTGAAATTTAGTGGGCAAAATGGCCACGCGCAATCTAATACCAGCGGTGCGGATACGTGTGGGGAGTCCGAAACACATGCCATCTTCACTGAAGACTTTAAGTCACTCGGTCATAGATCTACTAGACTAACTTACAGTTACAATGTACATGTAGACCTTTACCATATCAGAAATAAATTCAAATTCTTTCAGTGATTTTAAGTAACTCTTTCTGCTACATGACATGTATTAATGTGTTACTGTTAGGTGAAAGTTGGGTTAATTCACATCATTCTGGATTCAATCATACAACAATCAACAATAACAGTAACGCGTCTGGTTAACATACGCCTTTTTGTTTGACATGTATCACATTGCATTCACACTCACAGGTTGGTTAAAAGTAAATTTTCATGCACGTTATTATCGCTAATGCATGAATGCAGCATGCAGACTAACTCCGGGAAGCTCCAACACCGGCGCGCCGATCGACGCTGCGCGCCGGTGTTGGAGCTTCCCGGAGGCGTTATTTTTTTATGCGGCACAGATTGGGGCTTTTTTTTAAAAGGGGTCTTTATTTACAGACTAATAGTGGTCGTGTGCGTACGTACTATATTAGTAGAGGTCTGTTTTTAATAGTGTTACATGTAATCCACTGCACTACCGTATGGAAAATCATTACATCAACAATTAAAATCAAATTGTAAATCTGAAGAGGAGGCAGCACGTCAATAAGGAAAACATCACAATAATTAGTCAATAAAACTTAACTAACTTAAACGAAGAGAAATGTTATCTAAACACATAGTTCGCGATGGATATACAAACTTCTTCGCAGCGCTAATGCGCTAGCGAACATGACTAGTCTCACGTACGTGCAGACACTATTCAGAAGGGAAAGAACGTACTTCCCATAGGTTTAACACGCGCCATGCCCCAATCTGTGCCGCATAAAAAAATAACGCTTCCCGGAGTTACATGCAGACATGTCACGACACAAGCCGCCTCATTTAAATGTTTTCCCACATTTTACACGTCTCGAATTCACTCAAACAACATTTAAACACCTAACAGATATCAAAATGGTAAAATATCACTTACATTGGTGTTGCAGTCTCACAAATTAGGTAGATAGTTCAGGATTTCTTGATAGCTCTTGCAAAGGCACACACGGTATTCAATGGGAAAATTCTCAATGTAATTTTCACGCACATGGCCGGCTAGCTAGCTAGCCGGGCAATAACGCAGCCGGGCACGGCTAGCGCTGACGTCATCGATCAATCCTCGGCGGCGGCGGCCTCGTTAGTTGTTGTGTAACTTCTACTTCTACTTCTACGTCGGTACTTGACAGGATCCATCAGTCAGGATATATCGTCAAGGTTGAAATGTCTGGCAAGGTGCTCTTGTGCAGTGCAGTCAGTTGGTGTATTATGTACAAGGTGCAAGTAAAAACAATTTTCAGCCATCAATGGTGTTTCTGGAATAGGGCTCCCTGGAAGGTTTCTGCTGTTGCAGAAACCAAGATATCTGGAGGGAGCATGTACCATGCTGCAACTGTCCGTGGGAAATAAGAGTGTTTGTAAAGCTCAGTACGGGCAGTGATTAGCTTGAATTTATTCGGGTGGAATTGCCTGGTGTTGTTCTGAGTCATAGGTGTGACAAACTGATCTGGATTTATTGCTACGAGGCCATGTTGAATCTTGTACAGTAGGGTTAGGCATGCAGCATGTCGACGTTTCTCCAGGGTATCCCACTTAAGGTCATTGATCATGGCAGACACACTTTCAGTATGGTGGTATCTCTGAAGGACAAATCGTGCTGCACGTCTTTGAACACCTTCAATTTTGGCTGTGTCTTTCTTCGTTGATGGATTCCATACTGTAGCACAATACTCAACATGGGGTCGGACAATGGATGTGTAAGCTTGTTGCCGTAACTTTTGGGAGGATCTTCTGAGATTTCGACTGATGAGACCAAGCATTTGATTTGCTTTAGATGTCGTGCCGTTGATGTGCTTTTGCCAGGACAGGTTGTTGGTCAGTAGGACGCCTAGGTATTTGTGCTCTTTGACTTCAGAAAGTTGAACATCTCCAAGATGGTAGTTTCCTTCCAGGTTGTTGCGCTTGAGTGAGAACCGAAGGAGGTGGCATTTATCAATGTTGAACTTCATCTGCCAGGTTTCTGACCACTGGTGAAGAAGATCAAGGTCCTGTTGCAGGGCATGGCGATCATGCAAGTCCCGAATGGGACGATAGATGAGACAGTCGTCTGCAAACAGCTTCAGATTGGAGGAGATTCCATTAGGGATGTCATTGATGTATGTGATAAAGAAGAGCGGACCGAGAACTGTTCCTTGGGGGACGCCTGATGAAACGTGAGACCAATCAGATGTATGACCATCCACAACTACCCGTTGAGATCTCTCGGTAAGGAAAGCCCGAATCCATTCCAGTAAGTGGCCTCGAATGCCATAGTGGTGAAGTTTCAGCAAGAGGCGTTCGTGAGGGACTCTGTCGAAAGCTTTAGAGAAGTCTAATACGATGGAATCGACTTGTTCTCGCTGGTCGATGGATCTTGTTAGCTCATCAACAGTTGTTACTAGCTGTGTCTCGCAAGAGCGCCCAGAACGGAATCCATGTTGGCAATCATTTAAGATTTTGTTGTCATCATAGTGGTTCATCACTTGACTAAAGATGATGTGTTCCATGATCTTGCTGCATATAGCTGTGATAGACACTGGACGGTAGTTGGAGGGGGTACAGCGGTCTCCCTTTTTGAAGATGGGTGCTACATTTGCTAGCCTCCAATCAGAGGGAACACATCCAGAGGTCAGGGATTGCTGAAATATGTGAGTCAGAATAGGTGCTAAGTCCTTGGCAAAACGCTTCAGGAAGCAGCCAGGGATGCTGTCTGGTCCAGTTGCCTTGTTGATGTTGATAGATTCAAGAAGATTCTGGACTCCATCTGATGTAATTATGCATGTTTTCCATCAGTGGGTAGGGTGGTCCTGCAGGTTTTGGAATATCTGTCACATCTTCCTTTGTGAATACGGACTGGAACTGCTTGTTTAGAAGGTTGGCTTTACCTTTACTGTCGAATATTACTCTCTGGCCATCTTTGAGAGATGTAAGATAAATGATTTGAAATTACCGGTAATAAAATTGAGTATGTAAAATGTATAAAAATATGTTTTGCTTGTGTATTTTTGTTTATGAATTGTGTATGCATTTATATGATAAAACAAACAAATCTCGTTTTCATTTCAATTCAAGAAATCGCCTACAGTATTTTAGTGATCTGTTTTCATTTGTTTTTATTTATCCTTAGTAGTTGGACGTAGACAAAATATGATGCTTAATTCTGGTATTTGTTTTAAAAAAAATCTTAGTTGATTTATTGAATTGGACGTATATAAAACGTTCTGTGAACGTTATGTACAAAACGTTTATTTTGTAACGTCCACAAACGTTTTGTAAACGTCCTATATCAAACGTTCTGTAAACGTCCTATATCAAACGTTCTGTAAACGTCCTATACCAAACGTTTAATTTTGTAACGTCCAAAAAACGTTTTTTAAACGTTCTCAAAAACCTAAACTTTGACGTAAATGAGAAGTCCAAACTTTAATGTTATATAAACGTTTTTAAAACGTTCATTTAGGACGAAGACGTACAGGACCTAAAAAAAACGTTTTGAAAACGTTCTGAAAACGTTCTGTGTTTGCTGGGCAAGCATCAATTTAAACAAACAGAACTTTGTTATTCCTTAAACATCGATAAATCTCGGTTTCGTTTTTTCTGGGACGCACTGTAGTTGTGGAAGAGAAAGAAGTGTCAATTTTAAAAGTGAAAAGAATATTGATAAAGTGAAATGATAGACAAAAAATGTGACAAATCTGACTGAGAAAAAAAAGGAACCAGGAGGAGAAAAGATGGAGATTTAACAGGAGGTGATCGCTATGAAGAAAACGAACAACCACGAAACATATCTACCGAGACTACCATATCTATGTGTCAGCACCACCACCAGCGCCACTATATCCGCTCTCACGAAACAAATGAAGATTAATACAATGCAGATGAGTATCACTACTAGGTCTACTACTTCTATACCCAGACGTGTGTCCGGCAATTTGAAAAAGTTTATAAAACAATATTTCATAAATCTTTTAAAGATTTATGTTGGACGATATTAGAAAGGAAAAATAATCATGATGGGTAGGTGCTATTTGATGAGTATTTTTCGTTAAATCCGAAGGCAAAATAGAAATTTGTATATTTGTTGAGTGTCCGCACACCCAACCCCCCATCATAGATCTAGAAGAAAGAGAAGAAGACAAGAAAGAAAAAAACCCGGATGATATTTATGGGTTTCTTGATACTTACATCGAACTTCTTCCTTTTTATCGCAAACTATCCGCACTTCTCCTGCCAGACTATCTCCTGGTTTATAAACATACTGGTTGCCTGTAAAGAAAACCTCAAACACCTTGATGCCCATATTGATATGAGATGCGGACGTTGATCATGATCCGAAAAAAATTAGGGATAAACTAGATGGAATTCGACTGCGCGCAGTCGAAAATGATGCCTCCGTTATAGAGCAATTTTACAAACCAAAACAGAAAAAAAAAATTGAATTCACGTTCAATGGTAATCCATTGACAGGTTCTCAGAATATTGTGATTACAAGCAATTTCTCATATACATGTACATATATGACCCTTTGATCTTTGACCTCATGACCATAAAATCTACTCAGTTCATTGGCTCTGCAAGATGTTCTGAGTTAAATAGTAATCCATCTGTCAGTTCTAATGAGAATGCGTTCACAAGCTATTTTTGCATACATAATGGGCCCATGACCTTTGACCTTTGACCTTATGAACCAAGAATCTACTCAGTTCATTGGCTCTGCAAGTAACAAACATGACCTAATTTTGGCATGAATCCATCAATCGGTTCTTGAGATAACGCGATCACAAGCTGTTTTTGCATTCATTATGTGCGCTGTGGCCTTTGACCTTTGACCTACGTGCTCCAAAATCTAATCAGATTGTCTTCCTATGGTGATACACACTATCATTAAGTTTGAAGTTTAAATCTCCAGTGGTTCTTGAGATATTATGATAACAATCTCAATGTATGGAATTTCATAAGTTGACCTCTGTGACCCTTGACCTTTGACCTACGTGCTCCAAAATCTAATCAGATCGTCTTCCTATGGTGATACATACTATCCTTAAGTTTGAAGTTTTTACATCTCCAGTGGTTCTTGAGATATCATGATAACAATCTCAATGTATGGAATTTCATAAGTTGACCTCTATGACCCTTGACCTTTGACTTACGTGCTCCAAAATGTAATCAGATTGTTTTCCTATAGTGATACACACTATCACTAAGTTTGAAGTTTAAATCTCCAGTGGTTCTTGAGATATCATGATAACAATCTCAATGTATGGAATTTCATAAGTTGACCTCTGTGACCCTTGACCTTTGACATACGTGCTCCAAAATCTAATCAGATCGTCTTCCTATGGTGATACATACTATCCTTAAGTTTGAAGTTTAAATCTCAAATGGTTCTTGAGATATCGCGCTAACAAACTCAATACAAGGAATTTCATAAGTTGACCTCTGTGACCTGTGACCTTTGACCTACGTACTCCAAAATCTAATCAGATCGTCTTCCTATGGTGATAAATACTATTCCCGAGTCTTAAGTTTAAATCTTAAATGGTTCTTGAGATATTGTGATAACGGTCAAACGGGACGGACGGACGGACGGACGGACGTACGGACGGACAACCCGAAAACATGATGCCTCCGGCACCACCTTCGGTGGCGGAGGCATAAAAACGTGGAGATCATGCACAAAATTAGCATAGCCCATAATAATAATGAACACCCAGCCCGTCACATGTGATGCGCGGCAAACGCGCACCATGATAATGCATGAACTCATGTATAGGCGTATATCCATATCACTTCATTTGCCACCCTTTATACGCACGCAGACTAGCACAAATAATTATCTTGAAATTACGTTAGTCAGGTTAAAATTTGGATTATATTTGGAATGGATCCCTTTATGGTATCATCCAAATGAAGTAGAAGCATTCGAGATGAGAAAACTTTTTTTGGTTGGTGTTTTTGGAGCCTCTTGGGTATTCCGCATTTAAAAGCAAAATTATTGAGAAGAAGAAAAAATAACAAAAACTAAAGCAAGAAGGAAGAACAAAAAGTCCCAGACTTTCAACCAATCAGAATCGCAGGATTTAGGACTTTAGGACAGCTCAGGGTTGGCGGGGTGACTTCCAAAGTGGGGGGGGGGGGGGCACCAACACAAAAGGGCACTTTCTGCAGGAAAAAACAGGGCACCTGCAAAGGAAAATCTCAAAACGAAAATATATAATTTGTTAGACATTGGTATATACCCTATATTATAAACATTACATTATCAGGGATGATATTATTCGTTATGCATTACACAAGATATTGCTGAAGCATCATACTTTGCAGTTGGGTGTCATGGTCTGAATATTCATTTGCGAAGACAATTTTTAAGATTTGTGATGTCGCAGTGCAAAAAGTTACATCTTATAAAGAAGAAAAACCCAATCCTGACGGGGTTATAAGCACATTCTCATGACGGAAGACTGACAGACCTTTGATGAGTAACACAATTATTGTATCATTTATAAATGCGGGCGAGCGAGCTTTGGGGAAAATGGCTCTTTATTAGTCGCTTTAAATTAGGGGCATGTTTAATGATGCGAGGAAAAGGGGACACTTATCCAAAGGGATAAGACACTACACTTATTAGAAAAGAAAAGGAGCACGTCTCAAAGTACAATGGGGAATTATCAGGGGTGAAATTGAGGCAATTCTTACACCTGAAAAGAGGCACTGACAACCTGGATTAAAAAAAAGGCACTTTGGAAATGGGAAAGAGGCATTTGTCGACGGAAAAAGGCACCCATCAGATTTTGATAGGGGCATTTATAAGAGGTGAAAAGTGGCATTTATGAAAAGGGGATACGTCCCTTATTAGAAAGGAAAAGGAGCACGTATCGTTGTTTAAAGGGAAATTATCAGAGGTGAAAAGGGGCACTTATCGCACATGAAAAGGGTCATTTACCATACATTAAAAGGGGCACTTATGAGAACGAAAAGGGTCATTTTTTACAGGTGAAAAGGGGCATTTATGCAAAGGGGAAGTAGCTCTTTTTGTTTTCATGGGGGCACTTATCATAAGGAAAAGGGACACTAATTAGAAAGGAAAAGAGACACATGTGAAAATAAAAGGTGCGCTTATCTGAGTTAAAAAGGGGGTAGTTATTAAAAGGAAAAGGGGCACTTCTTACAAAGGAAAAGGGGTAATTGTCATAGTAAAAGGGCATCTCTCAGATTTGAAAAGTGCTACTATCAGAGGTGGAGGGGGCACTTATCAAAAGTGCTTACTAGAGATTTTAAAAAGGCACTTATGAGAATGGAAAAAAACACTTATTGCAAAGGAAAATGGGAACTTGTCAAAGTAAAAGGGGCACTTTTCGTACGTAAAAAGGGGCACTATTGGGGTACTTGAAAAAATTGAGGGGAGGGGCAATCTGCCCCCTCCCCCCCGGGAGAGCCGCCTCTGAAATAATCGATACAAAACAATTTCTGCCCAGAATAGACTAGTCAAAACTTCCAGAACATCCTAAAAATGCTCTAAATAAGACTAAAATGACTAAAAAGGATACTAAAAATGATCAAAAATACTCCCTTGTGCAGATTGAATAGTCCATAGTCAACATTGAAGCTCATTTGGTCGAATTTGATGCGTTTTTTTCTTCAGGACAATGCAATCCTTTTTGTAACCCTGTGTACGTATGCGTACGGTGGCCTAGAAGTGGAGGTATCGAGCAATGTGTTTTGCACTGCTATCGTGTAAATGATATAGTTTTATATATTTTCATTCTTGTGTAGGCCTGCTGTTAGCAGGCCTACACAAGAATGCATTGCATACAATAATTTGAACAGCACATAAAGACATTTAAATATTCTAATATTGTTATCAGTCCATAGATTTACGCTGAAAGTGCGGTTGCCCCGAGTCATATTTTGTCGGATATGAAGGGTCCTAGAAGTCTTTTCTCATGCATCTCTTGTACGTATGTTGTAAAATAGATTTCTCTTCTTATCATGCTTATTGTATATCTAATGTGACCTTAATTTCAGATTGTGGGTAGTAGCAATCCATCTATTTGCAGCATCATTAGGAACACAATTTTATCGTCAGATCTATGTAATTGCCTTTACTGTGCAATATTTTGGAGAAAACTATCATGTGCGTGCTTACTCTCTCTCTCACCTTTTTTCTCCTGTCCATCTTTCACCCATCCCCTCCTTCAATGTGTATATCATTTTCGCTTTATTGTTCTGTCATATTATATTCACTCCTCATCATTCTTTTTGTTCGACTACTTTTTCCTCACCCAGCAGTTCCTATTTTGTTTTCTCTCCCTTTTTAAACATATTTATTGTTCTCTTTTTCCCCAACTTTATTTGCGTTGCCTTTCTTTATGCCCTCACCCAACTCTCTATGTGTACTTCTCTCGGCATTTCTTTTCTCCCATTTTCCTTTTCCTTCTCTCTCTCTCTCTCTGTCGCTCCCTCAGGAATTCTCAACTTTTCCCGCTTTGTTTCCTCTCCTTTTGCCTCCATCAAAGGTATTTTAAAATAGATAAATAAATAGATTAAATATCAGATTAATAAGCAAAGAAATAAATAATTTGATTTTTTTTAAATAAAGCTTTACTTGAACCAAAGTCGTTTAAATTTAATTTAACAGTATAGATTTTTCTTAACCTCTCTTTTGAAAAATTATGAAGAAGAAAAAGAAAGCATTTTTGTGGTTGTTTTTTATTCATGCTTTCACAAAAATGGAATAAAATTTAATCTAGGAAATTAGATAACTATCACTGATAACAATTACCATTCGTCACCATTGGGTGAGAAAAAACAACACTTAAAAGCAAAATGATACCGTTGTCTATTGGCTGTTTTAATATTCAAATTGCCATGAACATAAAAGGCACTTAAAACCGATACCTCAGTCACACGTACGAGACCGACATCAGACAGAAAAAACCCCATTACATCCAATGGCCAATTAGGATCGGTCGGTTTGTAGTCGGTTGGACGGTATGACTGAGGTACAGTATTACGAGATCAGTAATTTCAAATATTTCTATTCATAACAGTGATCCCTAGCCACAAGATCAAGGCTATATACCACGTCAGTCAATTGCATGATAAATTATGTTATGAAACTCTCTGTAAAAAAGCATAGCACTGATATACAATGTGTATATTCATATATATATTCGTCTCTTTCAGAAAGACCTGTTATAATTTAGTATTTGGTCTAAGACGAGGTGTATAGGTATTATATTCGAAGTACAAAGTAACATGTATGAAATGGAGGATAACATCAGGAATAACAAGTAACTTCAAAATTGAATAGAAAGACTTAAATTCTATTTACAAACATTAATAATTTCGATTTTAAAAATGCGAATTGCGTAGATTAGTTGTTGCCAGGTAGGACAAGCATTATGTCTTGCCTTACCCAATACGCACAAAAGCATAGTACTGGTTACAATTTTGTATTCGTATCTGAAACCAGGAGACGGTAATATAGTCAAATTACGAAGTAAAATGTGTGATCTGGAGAATAGCATCAGGAATAGGGCCTAACAAGTAGAAAGACTTGAATTCTATTTAAAAACATTGAACACTTTAATCTTAAACATTCTGAACATGCAAATTGCATATATTTGTTGTTGCGAGGAATTTGCATTCCAACTATTGAATTACAATTATCAGTAACAGGTGAATTTAATCATATCGAGACACAAAAGACGTTCAAAAAGACGTTAGCATTAAATTTAGTTACATCATGGAAATGGCCTATTGGAATTTAATACAACTATCTACACATCAGGGCCCTGTCTTACAAAGAGTTGATGTCAATCGCAACCTATTTGCGATTGATATCAATCGCAACTATGTACATAAGAGATAGGAGACTGCAAACTTGCGATTGATTGGAGGACCGTTACGATTGATTTGGATTGATCGTAACCCTTTGTAAGACGGGGCCCTGTATAGCATTATGTAATCATGTGATATAGAAAAAAATACCTCACTTTCGTATGCTATGTATTTACATGTATATGATTAAGTATATCTCAATCATTTCTCCATATGAAACCATCGAACTAAACTGCAGAAAAACTTCCTCACTAGGTCATTTTAAACCATTTTAGTGAACATAATAACGATGGAAACCACGAGAGTCGCGAGGAACGTCACTGAGTTGAACTGAACGTTGGTGGCGCTGTTGCAAAAGTCGGAACGGCAGCAATAGCCGCATAACTTTGAGGTGAGGAAATCGATGCAACCGGTTGAACACTCCGGCTCGCATGTACGCGAAAGTGCAGTGATGGTGCCGCCGTTAGAAATAGTGCCTTTCTGCAGGATATAATATGAAGGAGAACAGATGATTGAAGAGAGAGGGCGAGAGAGAAGTGAGAGAGGGTACGAATCCAAATCCAATATATTTACTGAAATTGAATCCACGATTTTGGATTATTTGCAATATTTATTATAGCGCATTTCAGGACCGAAAAAAAGAAGATTTCCGACCGCCCGACCCATGTTTTGGCACTTAAAGGGCAATACGACATCTTTTTGTTTAGGCCTAGAGGGAGAGGTGACAATGGGCGTGCGTGGGGATGAGGGAGGGAGGGATAGGGAGGGGTGATGCAGTAGATTAGCTATGGAACCGGGGAGATATAGTGAGCGGAGGAAGAGACGAGTAGTTGGTAGAGATGGGAATATAGATTGGAAGAGAGAAGGGAGATCTATATGAAGAGAGAGACAGAGAAAGGGGGGGGGGGGCCGGGGGGGGGGGGGGGGGGGGGGTGGGGGATGTAACCAGAGCCTATATGCAATATGCCGCCAGCATATAGTCTCACCGTGCAGGGCTTTCCCTGGTCTCACATAGCAAACATGAACACGACATCTGTATGTACTTTCGTATTTTCAGGAGAGGTGACGATTCGCTACCATTTTTTAAAACGGTTCTAGTTTATGATAATATTTTCCCATTCATCCGTATAGCCTTGGATAGAAAGAAAAGACGGGCCCACCAATCTTCCCAAATAAAGGTCTTTGAATTAAGACCCGATCCACATGTTTAACCCAGGCGCGGATCTACGGGGGGGGGGGGTTTAGGGGTTTAAACCCCCCCCCCCTTGGGCGGCCCCCCCCCCCAAAAAAAAAAGAAAAAAAAAAGAACGCACGCTGGAGAGAAAACCTTTCAAGTGCAAATATTGTGAGAAGATATTCAACTCATCTGGTAACTTAACCAAACACATGATAACTCTGGATATAACTGTGTATTAAACTGTTACTTAATTTAAAAAGACGTTAGCATGCACTGCTTTTTATCGTCTCCATTGTGTTAATAAATGCCACTGAGGAAAACATCACTTACGGGGTTCAAATAAACACCCCCGAAAAAATCGGCTCGTGGACGATGCTCCGCATCGTCATTATTTTGGTCAAACCCCCCCCCCCCCCTTAGCAAAAAGCTAGATCCGCCCCTGTTTAACCCATATATCAGTACGCAGTACATTGTCGCCTTTTTAGTACTGACGTTTTTGCATTATATTTTGATCTAGAATGCTAGAAATTACACTTGATACATGACACATGTTGAGCAGTAAGAGCAAAAAAAAAGAGACAATTTTAAGTCGGTTTTCCGATGTGTGTGCGTTATGCCGTTCTCGAATAAGAGCGATTTCAATTGCAACTATTAAATCATTAGTCTCTAAAGTGGCAACGGAGTGTAAAATATGAAATCACTATTTTCGTGTATACAAATTGGAATATTTCGGTTAAATTTTGCAATATTCTTTCACTATGGTTTATTTAATAACCAAATTATATTTTCAAACTGTATGTATAGTAGCGAAAAAAAAGATTACTAATTGTTGCCAACGTGAGTTATTCTGAAAATGAAACACGTTTCATAATTTCCTACATTTGTTGCGTTATTCCGAAGTTTTGTTTATCCGAAAGTTTTTCGTAGATTCGTCCGAAATTGAAGTACATGTAAGGTTCTCTTAGTATTCCGAAGATTCGTAATTCTGTAAAATGATGCAGGAATCTGAACTTTTCGTATAATTGTGAACCTTCGGAATATTTACGAACTTTCGGATGAACGAGCTTTCGGATTAACGAACCTTCGGACCAACGACATAACCACGAAGACATTGTGCTGATCTGCATACTTACTTTACAATAATAGTTATCAGGACACGTCACATTCTCAGCTTGACCTAAGAAGGGGTCATCGCAGTCATAGTCTCCTACTCCAATGAGATACCCACAACTATGACAAGTCAGGGCGATGCTTGGAGCTGTCAGGATAATGATGAGGACGATAAAATCATAATAACCATAAGAATAGTGATGATGATGTAATAATACAAAATGCAAATTGTTATGAAAAGATGAAGCAGAAGCAGAAGAAGAAAAAGAAGAAGAAAAAGAAGAAGTAAAAGGAGAAGAAAAAGGAAATAGGATGAAGAGGGAAAAGAGGATGAAGGAGAATAGAAATAATTAGAGGGGAAGAGGAAGAAGAAAAAGAAGAAAAAGAAGATTAAGAAGATTAAGAGGAGGAGGAAGAAGAATAGGTACTCACATAATTATAAGCCAGTTCACAGATACAATCTGCGCATGGGCAGATGAAGGTCATTTGTACCAAAATGGTAAAACACACAAAGATGAATACTGGATATGCGCTCATGAAAGTTATGTAACATTATTCATTTTTGCACCAACGGTACATTCTACGATACGCAGGTGGAAGTATTCTTTCCAAGAGGTCAAACAAAAGGTATTCATGAAGCACATCTAGGCGCTTTGGCAGTTATTATTCTGAGATGCTCAAAGTGGAACTTCTCCATGTGTAAAAGATCTGTGGATATTTGGGGTCATTTGTACCATGTGCTATCTGTAAACTACCTTATTAAGACATACGGGGGTGGGCCGCTCTAATGGGTCACCTTTTCACCCCCCCCCCCCCCAAAAAAAAAAAAAAAAAAAAAAAAAATCCCTAAACATGGGTCCGTGTTTTCAAAATGGGCTTTACCTCGAGAAAAATCCCCCCAAATTACCCTTAAAAATGGGTAGGGGTTTCGAGGCTTGAGCGACACACCCCTTTCCAAACCGAATCTGATCCCCCCCCCCCTTCCCCCGGGGATTAGAAGAAGAAGAAGAAGGTACTGCTGTATACATGTATGATAGTTTAGAGCGATACTTGGAACTGTAAAAATCATGATGAATAGATTACGATGACGGTTATGATAATATAATGATAGTTAAATATTAAGAAAAAACAACGATAATAATAATAGGCGCTAAATATTTCGTCTATCTACTTTATATCCTTTTATGTATTCATTCATTTATATATCCATTCATTTATAAAGAGTTGATATTAATCGCAACTATGTACATAAGAGAAAGGACACTGCAAACTTGCGATTGATTGGAGGACTTGAGATAGATTTGGATCACTCGCAATTCTAATATAAACCATTTTTAAACAATACAAGAAAGTGATTGGTTTAAAAATATTTGATGCACCTGCTAAGTTGCCTGCCACATCCTGGCAGTACGCCAAGGCCCGTCTTACAAAGAGTTACGACTGATCCAAATCAATCGTAAGTCTTCCAATCCATCGCAAGTTTGCAGTCTCCTATCTCTTATGCACATAGTTGCGATTGATATCAACGCTTTGAAATACGGGTCTTACTCCCCCACCAATCTAGCCCAACAATCGTAAAACATATAGGATGAACACTTGCATGGATATTTGAATCAACTTAAAGGTCGGGTGACATCCAAATATAAGTTGATCCCTGTTGATGTGCAGGACTGCATACAACTCATATTTTGTTACTCAAACATCTAAATATATTTCACAGTTTTTTAAAACTTAATTTTTTTCCCTCAGACCTGCTAAGCTCCACCCTAAATAAATGCTCGAGATCTCATTCATCTTGTGACATCATCTGTCAATCGTGAGTGAGCTAACAAGAGACAGTGGTATGTCAATTTCCCCAGCTCATCATGCTCACAAAATAATGCATTCTTTCATACAATACCTCCACATTACCTTTCCTATCATGGTGATGCTATACAGCAAGTCTGCCATAGCAACTCCTATGTTGGTATTGTATGGTCTATTGTAAACAGGTGGTCAGCTCTGGTGAAGCTACATACCACTGTCTCTTGGTAGCTCACTAATGATTGACAGATGATGTCACAACATGTCAAGATGAATGAGATCTAGAGCATATTTTAGGGTGGGGCTTAGCAGGTCTGTGAAAATTAATTTTTGAAAGTACTGAAAAATCTATGAAATTTAGGCCTATTTGAAATATTTTTGAATAACAAAATATGAGTTGTATGCAGCCCCACACATCAACATGAATCAACTTATTTGGATGTCACCCGACCTTTAAGGATGTGATATCCAGATAGATATTTACATAATATTGGATGGCTTTCGACTCGTCCAATAATATTGTCATAGCGAGACAAATATATTTTTGTATAACAGGAACAAAAAAAGCCATACAATATTATTATTATTATCTATATCAGGCTGACTAGCGAAATAATGAAGCAATATTGTATCGACAGTTGAAGGTCCCGGATGACAGAGCAATACGAAAACAATATTGATCTGTCATCCGGGTACTGCACTAAAGGTATTAAATACACTGATTTATTGTACCAATTGGATAATGATGTATAATGAAGAAACATCTTCCTTCAGAAAAAGTTATTGGCCTGCACAGTTTTTTCACCTAAATACTTTGTTAAATATGTCATTTTCATAGTGTAACCAAATTGAATGCATAGCTAGGGCCCATGTCTTTCGAGAGCCTCGAAACTAACTGTTACGAATGATAATTATTTTACTCCAATAGTCAGAATGCAAAATGCATATATTACATACAGGGAGTACAAACACTCTAGCCCAGGCCTTCTCAACTGGCGGCGCGCGCGCCACTCGTGGCGCTTGCGGTCAGTCAGAGTGGCGCGCGGCTGTTCCAAAAATTAATAAAAATTAAAAATTAAAGAAAGAACAACATTAAAAAATTATATTTTAAAATAAAAAAACTCAGAAAAATCAAAAAGTCGCAGTCGAAGTTGAGCCCAAAATGTAAGCAAGCCAATTTGTTTGTTTGATTTTTACTTCATTTTGACATTTTCCGTGTTTATTGCACCAAAATAACTACATATAAATTAACTTCCAGTGTAGATTTTAGCCAGGAATTGTACTAATTATTTCACATCAATATGAAATTATGATTGATGTTTTATGGAACAAAAATGTGTTAAAATGCCACATCTGGGCCTAAAAAAAAGCCCTAAAATCCACTAGCTTTCGGGGGCTTCGCCCCCTGGACCCCACCCGGTATCGGCTCGGTCGGCTACGCTCCCTCATAACACAGTCACCAAACATACAGGTTGGCACTTCAACCTCAATTCATTTTTGTTTTGGCGCTTCTAATAAACTAGTTGAGAAGGCCTGCCTAGCCCTTCCTAAATAACAACACGTGACGTAGTATATTCAATTTGGATTCTGACTTTTGAAATACAATTATGCGTAACGGGTGAATGGATGCGTGCATAATATACCGAACAATAGGGACTTTTAGATTTGCGTGGACTGATACGTGTGACGTCCATTCAAGGCAGTGCATTAAAAGGACGTCGATCGTATATAGCAATCCCCATTGTCTTCGTGCGAATCTAAAAGTCCCCAGTGACGTCAGTCATACTGGCCAAGTCGTCAACGTTAATTCCAAAAAGTTGTATGCTAAGCGGCGATGGTGTTGTGATCAAACCAGCCCAAAACAATGAATTTGACCTGCTCCAGCCTGTTGCTGTTGCTCCGGAAATGACGATTGAATACTTTCTGAAAGCTGCTACTACAATTTGGAAACTTGCAAAAGAAAAACAGGTTTACACATATATCACAAATACACCAGCTTACAGGAATCAGGCGCAACTTTCAGAATAGGCACAATGTGCAAATCCATTTTTGGTTATTTATTTTTGAAAGCTAAAACTCGGGAGTAACCGCATGGGGTAGTTACATTTTGCTTAGACAAATTAGTGAAATAACTTTTGCTGTATAACTTGACGTATATCTCTAGATTAGAGTACCAAACTGCCATCTTCATATTCGCTCTTCGTCCATGTTACAGAGCCTGCGCATGAGGTTCACCGCGAAATTATTGAAGCAACGCATCTTTTGCCTAAAAGCAATCAAAGTGGATTCCAACTTACCAAATACCGCTGCAAGCGTGATGGCAAATATAACAAGCTTCATATTGAATGGTATCCCGTAGATTTTTCCCGTTTTGATAATCTGTAAGAAAAACAAACACACATCGTATAATGTCGTAACTCACTCGCTTCACAGGCAAAACGTACATGTAGATCTACACACTAAATATATGTTTTCTGAGATGCTATAGAATACCGAGTTTTAATATTCAAATTCTTAAAAATATACATCAATATACAACAAAAAATTAAAACATAAAGATGTAAACGCAATGCCATTTGTATTTCTTCTCCAAGTTCTCCAAGTAGTTTCATGCTATTTTTTTAAATTTCTATATTGGTTACAATCAATTATACAGGTTTATTAATATCAACGCAATAATCACCCATGATAAGAGAAAATACAAACATATATATATATAAAAGTGAGATATATAAAGAGAACATAATAAACATATACATTCACATAGCTGAACTTTACATGGCACCACGCAGGTACATACAGGCGCGGATCCACGGGGGGGGGGGGGGGGCTGCCCCCAAAAGAAAAGATGGTAACGTAAATTTTACATTTAAAAAAGAAGAAAAAGAAGCGGCCCCTCTGGTAAAAGAAAAATAATTAGTGCTCATTACCCTCCCCCCCCCCCCCCCCCCCCGCTGATTCGCCGGTAAATATTTTCTCACGAATTGGGCACAAACAAATATCAAAATAGTGTTCAATTTAACAACTTTTCGGAACGGACGCAAATGACTGCAAAATATGCCGATCTTTTGTCAATATTTTCCTAATTTCAACCCACTAATTCCAAAGAAAACTCCGTCTCTGGGTAATATTGTGTTCCCATTGGTGATATCAGATTTTTGAAATGAAAGAAAGGCCAATAAGTTTACTCTTAGACGCTTTGCAGTTGATGGAAGGTTATTTTATATTGAAGGCAACGAAACAGCCCCTGTAGAAGCACAAGAGTACAAATAAATGTAAATTAAAAACATCATAATATTCAAATAACCAATTACATAATTATATACTTCATGATCTGTATCAGCAACAAAGAAGGTGTTCACTATTATAGACAAGCTTCAAAATATTGTATCAACAAAATAATCATCACTATTATTTTAATGATTTCAATGAATACGTTAAAATTAAATAATATATCATGTCTAATGTAACTGCTGAAGGACAGTTAACTTTTCATTTCACATAGTAATGCCTTACATCACTTAAGCAAAACCTAAATTACAGTTGAAGTGTAAAAAAGCAACAACAAATTCATACAATACATAATGCAAATACCTATAATACAATAAAATCCAATAACACTCACTGCCCACACTATATAAAAAGGGCTTGTCTTCAACGTACGCCCTTGTACAATACAGTTTTTGTGGGCCTATGAGCTAGTAGACTAGTAGAGGAATAAAATGTCATATATTACAATTCATCATGCAGCAAAATTAAGAGGTATGAATAAATAAATTCAGTTATATAGACCATTAATCTGTGTAAAATTGTAAAACATCGTACCACCAACTAAAATTATCAAGTGCGAGTTTAGGATTGTACTTCGTGTACTAGAGAGTCAATGCTAAAGCGTATTGACTTCACTGCACTACGTGTTTAATAGGCAGCATTTGCACTCATGAATAGTTAACACACTTAACATACACAAATGCACACAATTATGTCGATGTGGTTGATCGGCAAAATTGACAGGTTCTAGACTTACAATTTGAATTTTTAAATTATTCTTTCCAACATCGGTAATTTAATTTTTGTATTTTACTGCTATTTAGGTGTCATCAATTGTCACTAAAGTACCGATTTTTAGTGAAATCAGTTGAGTTTTGTACAGTGGTGTCTGAAATGATGAGAATCAATAGCACAGCTTTTAAGGGACTCACACAGTTATACAAGTCAATTGTGAGACCGGCACTAGAATACTGCTCTCCCGTGTGGCACCCTTATAAGAAGAAACATATTCTCAAAGTGGAAAAAGTTCAACGTCGTGCAACTAAACTCCTACAACTTCTCAGAAGTCTTCAGTACAAGTTAAGGCTAGAGCAACTAAATTTGCCTTCATTATCATACAGACGTCATAGAAGCGACATGCTACAGCCAGGTCTATAACATATAAGATAATGCATGGAATCGACGACCTCCAGTCAACTAATTTCTTTCATCGTACCACTGTCACAGTAACAAGAGGTCACCACTTCAAACTACAAAAGAAACATGTAAAATCTAAATTGAGGCAGACCTCTTTTTCACAGAGGGTAGTAAACGAATGGAATGGTCTCCCATCATAATATGTAGCAGAAAGTCCATCACTCAATTCTTTCAAATCAAATCTTGATAAGTACTGGTCACTGAAGAAGGACAAGTTTAATCCTGATGAACTATTCAACTGTCCATGTTCATCCGTAACTGCACAACGCCAAATTCAACAGTAACCCACTAACGGACACCGAGGGGCAAATAAGTTTTGTATAACTTTATGCCTACTTCCAAGGTATGATATCCAAGGTATGAATACACAGCCAGGATAGTAATGCACCTATGTGTGTTTACATGCACATACGCCACAAATACTATAAAAGGATTGCATTGCAAGAACCCATTACACACTCAAATTCTGCCAATATCTATATAGGGACATCAATAATTGTTCAACAAGAATAACATTAGGATACATGTACATAACAATAAAAAAATGTAACATTTATAAGAATAATCAAATAATTAACTCACATGTAACTAAATTGTGACTTCTCTGCAGTAATGTCCTCTCCATTGATATGAAAACGGTCACCTCCTGCAACCGAACCCGAGCCCATGCAGCACAGGCCATTGTTCAGCGTGCACTCAAGCCATTGCCTGAATGCACACCAAACAACAGCCCTGGAAGGCCCAGTCACTAGGCAACAATGATAATCTCACAGAAATGCTACAGAAATATTATCGATTTTTTGAGATAGCGAACTAGACTCTATGGCCCGAATTCACAAAGCAAGGTTTGAGCTCAGACCAAGGTTTGAGGTCAAACCTCCTTTTGTTTCGCCAAACCTTCTTTTGTTATTTACAAACCTGGTTTGTAAATAACAAAAGGAGGTTTGGCGAAACAAAAGGAGGTTTGAGCTCAAACCCGGTCTGAGCTCAAACCTTGCTTTGTGAATTCGGGCCTATATGGTCACACTAGTACTACCAGGCATCAAACTCCAGAACATAATATGTTATATCTATCTAGGCCTAGACCATAGTCTGTATACCCCCCCCCCCCCCCTTGAGCGCCCGGGGAGGGTGCCCATTTTTTTTTTCTTTCACAAAACAGGGTGTTTTTACGGTGCCAGGTAAAAATGTCAGAGGTAAAAATGTCAGAGGAAAAAATGTCAGAGGTAAAAATGTTAGAGGTAAAAATGTCAGAGGTAAAAATGTCAGAGGTAAAAATGTCAGAGGTAAAAATGTCAGAGGTAAAAATGTCAGAGGAAAAAATGTCAGAGGTAAAAATGTCAGAGGAAAAAATGTTAGAGGTAAAAATGTCAGAGGTAAAAATGTCAGAGGTAAAAATGTCAGAGGTAAAAATGTCAGAGGTAAAAATGTCAGAGGAAAAAATGTCAGAGGTAAAAATGTCAGAGGAAAAAATGTTAGAGGTAAAAATGTCAGAGGTAAAAATGTCAGAGGTAAAAATGTCAGAGGTAAAAATGTCAGAGGTAAAAATATCAGAGGTAAAAATGTTAGAGGTACAAGCAAAAAAAAATGAGTGCCGTTTTAATATCTCAGCACTTTTATCACACAGAATGTCGAGACGTACTGCTACTGCATGGGCTTGTCTATTATATTCCTTTCTTCAATAATGTAAATTTTATAAATGGCTGTTTGTTGTATTTCGTACATGTCCTGAGGATAATACAATGTGGAAAATAGATTTTGAAATTTATTTTTTTGTGACCAGGCTTGCATATAATTATATTATGTATGAATGTCTAACATTTTTTGATATTTTGAATTGGTTGATGTGTTAATGTTTGTGAAACGGACCGGTTTGGCCGGTGGCAGCCTACAACCTAGCCCGTGCAACGTCCCAGAGACGAACAAAGTCCAAACGAAGAAATGAAAGTTCTCGACAAAAGTCAAGTGTTAAAGTGAGTAGTGCATTTAGTACAAATAATTACATATAATCACGAGGAATCACGAAAACACGAAAAATTTTATCATGAAATGATAAAAACTTTGGCCCAGTCTTGGTAAAGTCACAAGCACTGTACACAGAAAGATATTGATATGGGACTACACTAACATATGGCAAATCAAATCAGGCCTCATTTTAAAGCCGTTACTTGTCATACCTGGGATATGAAGTCATTTGAAATAGATTTTCAGGGAATAACTTTTTTCTTTGATGTTCTTCCACACTTGCATAACAAGAATGATAACAAACGCTCACAAATTATTGTTCACCTTTCCCCAGAACTCAACCTTCTCTTTAATTGATGTAACATGGTCGGCTTTCTGCTTTTTATCGGAGTAACAAAGCTGCTTATTGATTTTCTCCCAGACTATTTTATACCGCAATAGTAATCGACAATATTTTATTGGAACGCGCGCACTTCGGGAATGTGATGGGTTAGCATTGATAACATGGCTTTCTGCTTTGTTTCAGAGTATCAAAATACCAAGCCACAAGAAAGTGGAATTGTCGGAAATATGCATTTATTGGAAATTACATATAATAGTAGTCATTGCCACGCAGTTAAAATGTCCAACAATCTTCAAAAGTGAAGGAGAAGTGGGGGGGGGGGGGGGGGGCGGGGGGGGGGGGGGGGAGGTTCATAGATATCTGATCCTATTTCGGGGGCTGTACTGACTTTTATTTTTATTTAATAATTACACCATGGAGCGACAACTCAGCCTATAAAACATGGCCAAACTTCTCGATTTTAGAAATCTTTTTCCCCAGAAGTTTGCTCCGTGTACTAGTACCATTTGCTTTTACAAAAGCATAATATACCGGTATATAAATATTGAATAAGGCAGACTAATGGGCAGGGCTCAAATTAATTTTTTGTCCACGGGGGCTCTTCCCCCCCAAAAGAGCCCCCGTGAGCCTTCTCACGGGGGCTCTTTTTAACCCATGCATTTGTATCCTCCCACCTTGATTATTGTAATTCAATTTTTTCTGGTCTTCCGCAATCGTCCCTACTTCCACTTCAAAGAATTCAGAATACTGCTGCAAGGCTTGTTACTCTCTCTCGAGAAAGTTTGAGCACATAACCCCAATATTGCGTTCTCTTCATTGGCTTCCCATACACCATCGTATAACATTTAAAGTTCTTCTTCTTACATACAAAATTCTCCATGGCCAAGCCCCTAAATATCTTTCAGATTTGATTTCCTTACGTTCTTCTAGTTCTTTAAGACCTCTTCGATCATCATCAACCTTGCAGTTAACCCTCGGACCTCGTACCGTTACAAAATATGGCGATCGAGCTTTCTCAGTAAATGCCCCTATCCTTTGGAACAAATTAACAGCGCACTTTCATAATATTCATTCTCTCGACCAATTCAAGTCCTTGCTGAAAACGCACCTTTTTAATTCATAAATAATATTCTGCAGTTGTGAGTCGGTCAAAGGAGGTGCACACCGTCTTATTTTTTGTTTGTTCGATCCTATGTTTGATCCTATGTTTGACCTCTTGTATGTATGTTTGATCTCAATCTTATTTTTTATTATTATATATGCATGGTTTATTGAATAAAGAACAGATGTATAAGTTGTGTGTTTATTATAAGTTTTGGTAAATAATTGTTAAGTCAGAATATGGTGCGCTTAGAGACACCAGTATTAAGCGCCTTATAAATATTGTTTATTATTATTATTATATTATTTTAGTACTGACGGGGGCTCTTTTTTATACAAATTTCCATTGAATTGGTACCTATGATACTCCTTAATTCTTTGCTATTTCATTATAATCAGCATTTTGCCTCTTACAAATTTACAAGCTACATGTACATAGCTGTTACTGACTTTCTTCTCGTTCTGCACATTACTTCCTCCTCATTATTCTGAGCAACCTTTACATTCTTTCTTTACTGAGCGATTCTGTTTTTGGTGCTTTTTTGTACAGGCGCGGATCCACGGGCCGATTCTAACGGCCCGTCCCCCCTAGCCTCCCAAACCGGTAAAAAAGTAGGATAATAACGTAAATTTAACTTAACAACCCCCTCCCCCCTGACCTGCCAGTGACGTAATGCGGCATCAAAATATTTGTGCTTCTCTGACCGTAATTAAATGCCTAAAACCCCTGAGCTTCCGGGGCTCCACCCCCTGAGCCCCCCACACCAATTTACGCTCGCTACCCTCTACCTGATCGTAAATACTTTAGCCCCCCCCCCCCACTTTGATAATCAATTTTGGCACAAAAGTCGTACGGGGGCTGTTTCAGTGACATACCGTACCACACTATATCTTCTTCTCCCCTTGCATTAAAGAATGGAACAGTCTGCCTGATGATATAAAAAATAGTACAACTCTTTCTAGGTTTAGAAGGTTATCTAAAACGTACCTACTTGAAAGACTGACATAGTTTTTATTTGCATCTTAGTATTTTCTTATTCTGAAATGTTTTTTGACCACTAAGGACCTACTTGTCAGTGTGTGTGTGTGTGTGTGTGTGCGTGTGTGTGTGAGAGAGTATTTGTATGTTCTATATTCTGTAGCTTAGTATTTTCATCCATTGTATAATCATACGTAACATTCTTTTTACTGTAAATGTATGTACTTTGTTGACTATAGGGCCCCGCTCACAAGCTTAGCTTCTAAAGGGGTCCTAAAACCATTCAGTTTATTATGTAATCAAGTTAGAATATGTTGATTTATGTACTATTACCAGTCTCTTTATTATGTAACAGATTATATCATGCTTTGTGTGGTTTTGAATAAAATGAACTGAACTGAACTGGAACGAGCAAGAAAACAGATCATTAAAAGGGATTAAGCGACAATTAATGATTGTGATTCAAATATTTGTTTGAATAAGCACTGCTATTCACCAGAATCTTCTTTGTAAAAACAACTTTTACAAATCTCAGCCATGCTAACTGAGTTGAGACGTTCCATTCAATTTAAAATACTCATTAAAGAAATACACTTCTCCTAATGTGAAAGTGATCTTACAACACAGTGGCAGAATTGCATGGCTGAGATTTTTAAAAGTCGTTTTTACAAAGAAGATTCTGGTGAAAAGCATTGCTTAATATTAAAAAAAAATCCTTGCATCAATTTGAATCACAATGATCATTTTGTCCCATGATCCTTTTATTAAATAACCTTGTATGTCACGTTAAGAAATCACAAAGATCAGTTGTATTATGCGTATATACATATGATAACAGAACAAAATGTTGATTATCAGAATGTCATTTTGGAATACCTCTATACAAATACCCGATCTTACTGTGCCGATACCACATTGTATTTAGCCCGTATCAGTATTAGTATGAGCCATTTTAAAGTTATTATTCTTTATTCAGTTCAGTATAATGCTTTTCCTCAAAAATAGTTTCGCTATTTTTTTAGGGTTGAGACGCTAAGAAATGGTTTCAAACGTACATTACACAAACCCTGAACCATTGCATAATGATGGTGGTTCTCTCTCTCTCTCTCTCTCTCTATTTATTGTAATCATGCATTATCATCTACATATGAAGCAGCAACACAAAACTTAGGGTTATCTGGGATAGGTGAAAGTGAGAGTTAAAAAAAAAAAAAAATTAGTGGTCCTCCTCTCCAGCATCCCCCCACCGCTTTAATATTCACCGGTCGCCTGAGTCTGCTCAAAAATGTTAAACCCCCTAACCCCCCCCCCCTGTAGATCTGCCCATGTTACCATATCATCCAACAACATCTTGGTCTTCCTCTTCTTCCCAATAGGGACTTTTAGATTTGCGTGGACGTGTTACGTCCTTTTAAGGCACTGGCAGTGCCTTAAAAGGAGGTCACACGTTGCAGTCCACGTTCTCGTCGTGCAAATCTAAAAGTCCCTAATTTTGGTTTACTGGTCGAGGTTCACTATTTGCTGGTCATTTGAAATCACCAGATTTCAGCGGGAATAGGCTTTTCACGACGAAAAACTTCTCCATGACCATGTTTCTGCCCTTGCGCGATCGCCTCCAGCTCCAGCAGATATGGGGCGGCAGCGTGAACACGTACCGTTACTAACGGCGCAGTAGGCCTATAACCACTGCTGACTGCAGCACTGCACTGCGAGCTGAATCGTTAATAAATACTCATAGAACGAGAAATCTTGCACGCTAATCTAAGTTCCATTTCATTGGTTTAAGGTTTGAAAATTGAAACTCAATATTGTGTTAAAGTTATAACAGAAAAGATAATCTTTATCTTAATTCCACGGGGGCGATTTTAAATTTTGCAATCGCCCCCGTGTATTTCGAGCGCTGCTAATGGGACATGCATGGTTGCTACTCCGAGTTTCACGCCTTACCCTTACAAAAATATTGTGTGGTATTCCTGTGGTATTCCTGTGGTACTGCATAATACCACAGAAAATACCACAGGGATAATGAAGTACCACACAAAGTCCTGTGGTACTGCAGAAGTGTAGCCTGTGGTACTCATGTGGTACTAAAAATACCATAGGAAATACCACAGAGAAAAATTATACCACAAAACTACCATACAGCAGTGCTGTGGTACTTTTATGGTATATTGTAATACCACAGAAAATACCACAAGGGGTAAAACCCCACACAGATTCCTGTGGTACTGCAGAGGTGTGGCCTGTGGTACTCATCCCTTGTAAAAAAAAGTACTGCAAGTACTGCGGTATTACTGCAGTAATACTGCAGTAGTACTGCAGTACCTGTAGTACATAATGTGGTACTTGTAGTACCTGTGGTATTACTGCAGTACTACTGCGGTACTATTGCAGTAATACTGCAGTAGTACTGCAGTACCTGTAGTACATGTGTGGTACTTGTATACCTGTGCAAAAATGCAAAATACATATTTGTGTATAAGGGCGGATAAGGGTTGTTCTGCCCTAACGCAATGGAAGAATAATAGAGCTCAGTGAAAGAATACAAAATTTAGGTTTTCTTTTGTCTTCAAACAATTTTTTTTTTGTGGGTACGCAAGCGATCATCAGACAACTGATAGCATTCTTCAAAGTACATGATTCCTCTGCAACCTTGGTACAAATACACTCAAAATAAGACTTAACTAATACAATACCTGAATAAAATATAATAAGAATTACTCATGAGTAATTCTAATTGTGTTTTATTAGTTAAGTCTTATTTTAGGGGTATTTGTACCAAGGTTGTATAAGATAATCATGTACTTTTAAGAATGCTATCAATTGCCTGATGATTGCTTGCAAGGCGCGAAACTCGGAACAGAAACCATGTCCCATTAGTCTGCCTGCTCTGCCTAGGCATTGACCACTGTTCGGAAGGATGTATAGCAAAGCATAATATAAGAGGAAGGGGAGAGCAGCCGGGTCACCGTACCCAGAAGAAGAATACCCCCCCCCCCCCGTCTTCCTTCGGCAATAATCGGGCAAAAAGTCACAATTTGGGACCGAAAGGTAAATAAATTTTAAGTGGGAAAGTAGAAAATAAAGCAGCGGTGAAATAACGACTGCAGAATATCCCTCGCTGTTCTTTTTCGATAAGCCTAATATATGGCCCGGGTGTAACCATAACAAACTTGCCACATGATTTTGTTTTTATTTTATACCCGTTATACTGGTGCAGCTGAAAATATGCCCACAGACAACTGGTGCAACTGGAAATATGCCCACAGACCAGCATGCAGTTATCAACTGGCGCAACTGGAAATATGCCATGCACAGACCAGTTATCAACTGGTGCAACTGGAAGTATGCAAACAGACCAGTTATCAACTGGTGTAACTGGTCATTATAAGGACTGGTTCCAGTTAAATGAAATGCAGTCGCACCAAATATCCGCTTGATGTGCATCATGGACCAGTTAGAATCAACTGAAACCAGTTGAATCTAACTGGTTCCAGTTGAAGTTAACTGTAACCAGTTGGAAATTTCAACTGGTACGTGGTAACTGGTTTTTCCTTCTGGGCTGGAATTTCAATTGCTCAAGATGGACCGATTCTGTAAAGAAGTCATTGATTAAAAGGAGTTCGAAATAATGTCCGGTTCTGTAGCGATGTCCCCGTTATAATTTACGTTAATTAAACACGCTGGATTCATTTAATAAACACTGCAAACTCATTTCCCTCACATAGTTTAACATTTACTTAATACTTACATGAATATTATATTCCCCCCGCTCATTTCAACATTATATCTTGTTTAATTTATTTGTGTGCTCATTATAACTTATGTATGTTTATATGTTTTGTAAATATGTTTTGATTATGTTGATTAGGTTAATTATGTTGGAAGTGAACTTCATGCAAGCTCATGTCAGTTGTGTTTAGCTACTTTGCAGACCAGCATGCTTCACATTACGTAATCTAAACATAATTTGTATACAGTGGGATATTGAAATTGCCCTTAAAATTCATTTTTCGAAAGTAGATGCGAATTTTTTAAAAACGGAATGAAATGAATGAAACTGACAATCACTTGGTGCGGATATATTTTAATACAGATGTTTATTTCACTTTGCTACACATAATATACACGATGATAAATGTGATGATCCATGGAATGTTGAATTGCCTTTTCATACGACACATCACTACTGTTATTCATTTTCAATGTGATTGTCTATATATTTGATACAAAATTGAATTCAATGCTTTCTATATGACAGGCGGCTATCATTGTAAGTCCCGGTGGGTCTCGCTTCATATCTCAAAGTGGTAATGCATGGTCGTTGGTGGAGTCGAAAATGACCTCTCAACCTGCGAACTTTCAGGAGCATTTTCCACAAAATATGACCCCGTTTTGCCTATAAGACGGGGGTTGTGTGTTCGGACACTTAACAAAAATAAAGGTGTCACGTATGCCATTAAATTACATAAACAAATAAACAATAGACCAACCACCATTACGATTTGTCATGAATCATATTGTCCAATATAAATTTTCAAAGGTTCTGAATTATTTTTGCATGGATTTTTGTTCGATTTGCTGCTTAAGATCATCTGTCCGGATACCCGACCTGTCCGGACACACGTCACAATGTGTGGCTATACTAAATGAGCTCTCAATACATGTAAAACGCTTTTATGGGCTTATTATGTACAAATTCACAAAAATTACCTTACTTTCAGGGAATTTTGCCTTATGTTATTCGAGTCGTAGTTCTTCTTTGCAAAGTATAACACTTTTTCATGAAGTTTCTTACTCTTCAGAATCATCCTGGAAAATTATTCTTTTTTTTGAGTGAAATTTCTAACTATCATGCACACACTATAGTCAACATGAAGTGAATATGCCAGGTTGTTAGTACTACACATCAAAATGACAATATGTGGAACAATTAGTATAACAATGCAAATACAAGGAATCACACATAAAATTCAGATACTGTCTAGTACTAAACCTATACAAAATATACACAAATATTGCTACTTAAAAAGAACTAGACGTGGACAGCTATATGAATAAAACCTATCAGCAAGAGAAATCACACACACAATTTAGATACTGTCTAGTGTACAAAACCTATTAAAAATATACACAAATATTGCTACATCATCAGAACTAGATTTAGACATATATATGAATAAAACCTGTCAGCACGATCAGAAAAGCTCTGTCAAACAAATAATAAATGTATAATACAAATGTTAAATGCCTTGTATCCTCTGGAAAAAACACTATATAAATCCCAGGCATTATAACTATTAGTTTGTATCTAATGTTGGTGTACTGTACAAACTTGTGTCGAATTTAATATAGTGCACAGTCATTAAAAATTAAATTGTTTATTTTTTTCCAGGTGGATGAACATACCAACAGATAAAATATTTTACTTTGGTAAAAAAAACTGTCAATAACATATACACTTATTTCACTTATATCATAATAATTCAAACCGATTTTTTTGTCATGGTTATTTATCTTAATTGTTACAGAATCTACAAATAATATTAACAATATTTGATCTTTTTTTGTAATCTATATTTAAATATTCATCACTATTAAAAGTTCATATCAAATATGAATACAACAATTCGTTAGTAAGACAAATAAAAAAATACACAAACATGTACACAAACACATATTGGTAGTAATGATTGACAAAACATCAAATTCGAATAAATTCTGACCTATTTGGTCCCACAAAATTAAAGGTTGCATGAAAGACAAGATAGACGAAACACTTCTCAAATTTTACCCTGATTAATTCAGATGTACTCAAGGTGACAGAAAGACACACATTACAAAAATACTTCTCTCAAATTATGCCCTTAAAAATTCAAAAGTATTTAGTCTCATAAATTTCAAGATTTCAAGGTGACACAGTAAGGCATGATCTACAAAATATTTATCAAAGTGTACCATGATATAATTCACAAGTCTTTGGTTTCACAAAATTCAAGGTGGCATTAAAGACAAGACAGACAAAATAATTGAACACAAATGTAGTTTTCACAAACATGTACGCACACATATTGGTAGTACGATTGACAAAATATCATATACTGATCGAAGTTGCTCGGACAAATTCAGATGTGCTTGGTCTTGCAAAAGTAAAGGTTGCATGAAAGACACGATAGACAAAATACTTCTCAAAATTTATCTTGATTGATTCAGATGTAGTCAAGGTGACAGAAAAACACAAATTACAAAACTACTTCTCAAATTTTGCCCTTAAAAATTCAAAAGTATTTAGTCTCATAAATTTCAAGTTTTCAAGGTGACATAGAAAGACATGGTCTACAAAATATTTATCAAAGTTTACCATGATATAATTCACAAGTCTTTGGTTTCACAAAATTCAAGGTGGCTTAAAGACAAGACAGACAAAATAATTGAACACAAATGTAATTTTCACAAACATGTACACACACATATTGGTAGTACGATTGACAAAACATCAAAACATCGAAGTTGCTCGGACAAATTCAGATGTACACTGTACTTGGTCTTGCGAAAGTAAAGGTTGCATGAAAGACAAGATAGATGAAATACTACTCAAAATTAATCCTGATTAATTCAGATGTACTCAAGGTGAATGAAAGACACAAGGCTCAAATAGAAAATTCCTCTCAAATTTTTCCCTCAATAATTAAAAGTTCATTTATTTTAGGAACACAAATTCCAAGGTGACACAGGAGGACACGATTCACCAAGAACACATCATAATATTTACCGATTGTTTTCAAACA
This sequence comes from Strongylocentrotus droebachiensis, assembly GCA_035222895.1. Lineage (NCBI taxonomy): Eukaryota > Metazoa > Echinodermata > Echinoidea > Camarodonta > Strongylocentrotidae > Strongylocentrotus > Strongylocentrotus droebachiensis. The sequence continues at coordinate 454,323 of JAVYIG010000702.1, forward strand.
TATATCTGGTCTCTTACATTCAAGGTGACACAGACGGATATGATATATAACAGAGATTATCAGAAAAGTCTAAAATACAAGCACTATCTCATAAAATTTAGAACATATATTATGCAACATGAAGACATTATATTCATGTGCAAATTACTTGCTAGTTTAGGAATAATATTTTATATCCATCGTTAAAGTTAATATATATCTACACAAGTACACATTTGAATTGAATAACATTGCAGATAACCACAGCACATTGTACTGAATGAAAGACGGAATCCCTGAAATTAAGTCAATAATGACACAATACCCACGTGTAAAATTCAAGCTTGCCTGAGAATTATACTTTTACAACCATCTTCTAGATTATAAAACATTAACTTAGTAGAAACAATTTTTCAGCTAAAAGACTGAATCCATGAAATTGACACACAAGGCATTGAAAAACTCAAGCATATACCCTGTATACATGTATAAAACTAATAAAGATTTTCTGGCTTGAAATCTTAAAAATGGACAAAGTAATAATGCCAGGTCTTCGTCCACAAACTCATGGATCAATGTGTGACGATACTCCATTCCGTAAAAAAACTAATGTAATTTGTGACAAAATGAACATATGACATGAATTAAATCATGAAATGAATAACATTATATGTTATAACAAGTCAACTTGACTTACTTTGTTTTAGCTTATGCTGTTATTGATGTTTTTTAATCCACTGCCTGGATGGTTGAGAAATTTTTTCAAATTTGTGAGAAATCAATTTCACAATGACATGTATGATTTTCTTCATTCATTAATTATATGGTATTCTTCTACCGAGGACAGCACAGGCAATTGGTAAATTTGGCAAAGTCACTTCCTGTTCCCATACAAATTCAATGGGTCGAGAACTGGGAAAGTCTGATAGAAATGATGGTTTTGGAACCAATAAGTTCTAAGTTACAGATTATGGCCTACATAACTCTCATCAAATCATCGGGGGAGTTCATGAAACCCGAAAAATAGTTTAGTAAAATAAGAAAATTGTTGACACCGCTGGACATTCTCTATGGAAGCTGGAAGAAACCTTGTCTTATTGTTGTCTTCTCCGGGATTGGTTCTGCACATGTGCACTGCGTCATAACTCAACGAGTCTTTAGACAGAGTTTTAACCGGACCTTAACTTTAAAATAGTTCACTTTAAAGAATTAATAAAAAAATTGATCTACCATCTCAACAACCACTGTACAGACCTGGGATCCGTTTCTCAAAATTTGTAATAAACAAAAAGTTACACTAATTCATATAAGCTATGGAAAGCAGTGCATTCCATGATTAGTGAGAAAGCTTGTAAGAGAACTCAATTGTGGCAGACATTAATTATAATGAATTTCATGAAATAGTATCCTTCTGATGGGGGTGATCTTCAAGTTTCATAAAGGATAGGTTCCCAGATTGACAGAAATGAAATTCACAGATTATCAATATTAAAGAAAGATGAAAACAATTATTTGATCTTTCACCATTTTTTTTCGTCTTCATAACTAGAGAATTGTTTGGTTGGATTAACACCTGACCATTTTGGCCGAGAATCCATGTTTTTTTCCAAATATTCAGAAATTTGACCAAATAGGGGTCTCAATCAGCCTTATGACATGTGGGGGTATTCATTATGAATTATGAGCAAATGGACGCAATCAATCCCCCCCCCCCCTGTAAATGATTAATGATGAAAGAGATAAATGAACAGCATCTTCCTGAGGGGGGTGATCATCTCCAAGTTTTGATAAAGGATAAGTTACTTGATTGAAAGAGATGACATTTACAGATTATCCACCATATCAACAGCTGTCTTGGCTGCCTTGGTGCTGGGATGCTCCCCGAGGAACAGGTTGAAGACACGGTAAGCCTCCTCAAACTGGTACTTGGCACGCTGGTACATCTTGTTCCCAAAGAACTGTGCTCCAAGATTATATCTGTGACATTGAATAAGATTAAACATACATCCCATGATTGAAAGATATATTGGACATCCATCTTTAAATATCTCCATACGGACCATTAACAACAGAATCAAAGACCTAACCCCTATAGGCCGTATATTATTCATGCACGTGTACGAACAGAGAGTTGGCGGTTCACGCACAGAGAGTTCACGCACAGTTCTCTTCAGCTAATTGTCAATTGAAATTACCTTTTATACTATAATTACAATCCTTTCACCCGGGAACAAGCCGATTTGGGATTTGTGTATTTTTATCTTTTTATTAACATTTTCGAAATCTTGTACCAGTAATCTATGCAACAAACTTGAAAGAAAATCGCGCTCGGCCCACAGCCTACTAGCAACATAAGACACAAACAAATAATAATCAAAAATCATTTGGAGTTAAAAGCATAAATTACAATTCAATATTTTCAAATTTAATAATTTCAAGATGGTTGCTCTTAATTATCTCATTGGTAAAACAAGAAAACCAGAAAAGACTTTACCTATTACATTAAAAATACATGCAGTTATTCCTTCATAATAAAGAGCATTTATTAACCTTTTCTGCCTCTGTGACTGTAATTTAACTTTAAGACTGGCAAATAAATAATTTGGTAACTTTATAACTGATTCTGCATCACAATTGAACAAAAATTCCACTAAAATCTTTTAAATTGCTCGATTCTAATTACACTGCTACAATATAAAATGTAATGTAGATATTTATCTCCAGGCCAACTGTCATTGCTTCTTCATATTCTAATACTGATAGTAATCCATTTAAAGCCCCACTGCACTACTTATAGCTACTTGCATCCTCTATATAGCAAACAATGTCTAAGCGGTGACCATTGTTCCCCCATGGTCCCCTTTTTCTTTAATGTTAATTGGCAGATAGGCTTTAAGGAAAATTTGTCTTCAATCTTACCTGATTGTGGCTACATCAACATGATCCTTGCCGTATGCCTCGAGTAGGATCCCCAGGGCTAAACTGAAGGTCTTCTCTGTACCACTAGCATTCATAATCTGGACCAACCCAATGTTGTTCAAGATGGCCGCTATGTGGGGATGCTCCGATCCACCTTCTCTCAGAGTCTCGTTGAAATCAAACGTGTGACACGCTATGCCTTCCTCCAGTCGACTTTGGTCGTAGAGTATCTCTCCAAGCTGTTGGACAGAATGCATGTCAACCAGGTTGAATTAATGTAGATATCGGTGAATTGCAAAACATGAGAAAACTCCATGCTTGAATCGTAACTATTAAAGGGATCGTTTAACAATGTTAAATCAGAGATACACGGCCTTATGTGTTATCAGTGTCTGTGACATGGTGTAATATTGAAGCCTTAAAAAAATTGCACTTCAAAATGCAAGAAGTGCCTCAAAAAAGTAAAAATCTTTGAGTGACCGGTTTTACCATGACGGTACTCGTTTTCCCCAATAGACTGTAGTGTTTATATCTTGATAATCAGACAGGCGATCGGCATGTAAAAGACATGGGGTTCCTGACTGACCTAAAGGTTTATAATTATCATTGCAGCATGAGCTAAATCCAGAATCTTAAAAAACAAAGTTACCAGATCCCTTTAATACCGGGAATATAATTATTGTTATTCCTTGTAGCCCTATTAAAATTAGCGTTTGATATCTTCAAAGGAGCTTTCAGATATGACGTGGCCAAACCATTTTTTTTAAATGACGTGAAGTGAAGTATGCATCATATTTCTTCATCTTAGAACACAGAGCTCGTAACATGAGAGTAATTTTAATAGTTTCATACTTTTAATTAAATATAACGTTAATTGTTATTGTATAATTGTTTTAAATGGGGGCTCGCTACAAGAGTCCTATCTCGCACCCCGGGGCAACGTGTCTGACACGGCCGGTTGTAGCAACTACTTTGAAGATCAAGATACATTAATCTTGCTCTAAGGAGACACAAACGAACAAACGAATGCCCTCGTGAGAAGAACACTTCTACCCGTGTTCTTTAGAATGTACAATAAGTACATAATGATTACATAAATTTTTATGACCCCCTCCCAGACGCACCCCCGCTTGGTCGCTCCGCTCCCTCGCCGCTAAAGCCTCGTTCTGTCGCTTCATCGTTTTACATGTATTTAAGAAAAAGGTAAGAAATTCCTGTATGCCCATACCCCTTGAGCTTTTGGGGCTCCGCCCCTTGGCCCCCGCCAGGGCTTTGCCCCTAGACCCCACTTTGCGAAACGTTCAGCGGGGCCTGCATGTTAGAGTGGGGTGCTGCGATTTTTTTTTTGTCAGCCCCCCCAAACGTTTTTGCTCATTACGCCACTGATACACACAATATGGATTATATCAATACAGATACTCTGAATAGCTTGTCACAAAGGTGTCTTAAGGAAAGCATTCATAAGCCGCCTAACTTTGAATTCATTAACATCAATAGATCTATTATGTTTTGCCATCCTCTACAATACCTATTATAGAGGGAGGAGTAAGGGCGCAAATAAGTCCCCAAGAATTTAAGCGAGGGACATGTAGAATGCACTCCCCCCCCCCCCACATTCCTCTCAACCGCGCTTGATCCTAAACCTGAAAGCCGTTCTCTTATACAGTGCGTCTCCGAAAAAAACGAACCGAGAATTGTCGATGTTTTATCATAACTTAATTACAATTATAATAAATAAATGACACATATTTGTAAAGTTTAGATCCTCTTCTTTCATTTGATGCAACTCAAATGATGCATATTTCACGCATGAGTGATTAAAATTAATTTGAAGAGAGGAAACCAAAAAGTCATTTTGCGGACGGTATCTGAATTTCAAAGAAAAAAACACATTTCTAGAAAGTTCAGTTTCTGCCCTTTCATAATGAAAGCTAAATCAGGAAATATGAGCAAAGAATAACAAAGTTCTGTTTGTTTATAGTGATGCTTGCATTTCCATAATTTTATTAAACGAATTCGTTTTCACTGGCTGCCTGCCGTAGCAACGAACGGAATTGACAAAAGACTTAACTCCGTTTCGTTGACGATCAGCCAGACGAAATATTTCACGAATGGCTGATTTTCAACGAAACGGAGTTAGTCTTTTGTCAGTTTTGCTTGTTGCTTCAACAGGCGGCCAGTGAAAACGAACTTTTAAATTCAAATTATGGAAATGCAAGCATCACTTTAAACTAACAGAACTTTGTTATTCCTTGCTCATTTTTCCTGATTGTGGTGTCATATAAAAGTAAATTTTCTAGAAATGTGATTTTCTCTTTGAAATTCAGCTACCGTCCGCCAAATGACTTTTTGGTTTCCTCTCTTCAAAATTGATTTGAATCCCTCATGCGTAAACTGTACATCACGAGTTACATCAAATGAAAGAGGAGGATCTAAGCTTTACAAATATGTGTCATTTATTTATCATAATTGTAATCAAGTTATGATAAAACATCGATAATTCTCGGTTTCGCTTTTTCTGGGACGCACTGTATTGTGGAAGACATAAAAGAGTCAATTTGAAAAGTGAAAAGAAAATTGATAAAGTGGAATGATAGACAAATCTGATTGAGAAAAAAAAAGAACCAGGAGGAGAAATGATGGAGATTTAACAGGAGGTGATCGCTATGAAAAAACGAAGGCAAAAGAGAAATCGTTATATTGGTTGAGTGTCCACACATCCAACCCCCATCATAGATCTAGAAGAAAGAGAAGAAAAAAACTCGGAAGAGATTTATGGGTTTCTCGATACTTACATCGAACTTCTTCCTTTTTATGGCAAACTATCCGCACTTCTCCTGCCAGACTATCTCCTGGTTTATAAACATACTGGTTGCCTGTAAAGAAAACCTCAAACACCTTGATGCCCATATTGAAGCGAGATGCGGACGCTGATGATGATCCGAAAAAAAAAATTAGGGATAAACACGTGGAGATCACATGCACAAATTAGCCTAGCCCATAATGAATACCCAGTCACATGTGATGCGCGGCAAACGCGCACCATGATAATCCATGAACTACATGGCGTATATCACTTCATTTGCCACCACGCATACGCGCGCAGACTAGACTAGCACAAATAATTATCTTGAAATTAGTCGGGTTAAAATTTGGATTATATTCGGAATGGATCCCTTTATGGTATCATCCAAATGAACTGTCAAAGCATTCGAGATGAGAAAACTGTTTTTGGTTGGTGTTTTTGGAGCCTCTTGGGTAAACAGTGGTGATTACACGCATTTAAAAGAAAAATTATGGAGAAGAAGAAGAAGAAGAAAAAACAACAAAAACTACTAAAGCAAGAAGGAAAAACAAAAAAGGTCCCAAACTTTCAACCAATCAGAATCGCGGGATTTAGGACTTGCGTTTGATCGCAGCTCAGGGGCAGCTGGGCGACTTCCAAAGTGGGGGGGGGGGGGGGGGGGGGCACCAACACAAAAGGGCACATTCTGGAGTAAAAAAGGGCACCTGCAAAGGGAAATCTCAAAGCGAAAATATATAATTTGTTAGATATTGGTATATAACCTACATCATAAACATTATGATTACATTATCATGGATGATTTCAATATTTGTTTCTCTATTTATGCATTACACAAGATAATGCTTAAGCATCATGCTTTGCAGTTGGGTGTCATGGTCTGAATATTCATTGGCAAGGAAAAAAATTAAGATTTGTGAGGTCGCAGTGCAAAAAATTACATCTTATAAAGAGGAAAAAACCCAATCCAAATGGGGTAATAAGCACATTCTCATGACGGAAGACTGAACAGACCTTTGATAAGTAACAAAATTGTATCATTTATAAATGCGGGTGAGCGTAGCGAGCGAGCATTTTGGAAATTGCTCTTAGTCGCTTTAAATTAGGAGCATGTTTAATGATGGGAGGAAAAGGGGACACTTATCGAAAGGGATTAAGACACTTATTATAAAAGAAAAGGAGCGCATCTCAAAGTACAATGGGTAATTATCAGAGGTGAAAATGAGGCACTTCTAACACCTGTAAAGAGGCACTCAACAGGGATTTAACAAAAAGGCACTTATGAGAATGGGAAAAGGGACATTTGTCGACGGAAAACCGAGAGGCACCCATCAGTTTTTGATAGGGGCATTTATAAGAGGTGAAAAGGGGCATTTATGAAAGGATAGGTCGCTTATTAGAAAGGAAAAGGGGCACGTATCATTGTTTAAAGGGAAATTATCAGAGGTGAACAGGGGCACTTATCGCACATGAAAAGGGTCATTTACCATACATTAAAAGGTGCACTTATGTGAAGGGGAAGTAGCTCTTTTTGTTTTAGTGGGGGCACTTATCATACGGAAAAGGGACATTTATTAGAAAGGAAAAGAGGCACATGTGAAAATAAAAGGTGCGCTTATCTGAGTTAAAAGGGGAAGGGGCACTTTTTACAAAGTTAAAGGGGCACTTTCCGTATGTAAAAAGGGGCACTTTTTGGGTACTTGAACAAGTGGGGGATGTGCCCCTGCCCCCCGGGAGAGCCGCCTCTGAAATAATCGATACAGAACATCCTAAAAATGCTCTAAATGCTCTAAATTGGGATATAAATGCATAAAATCTAATTTCTCACTCGTGCAAACCACGGATAATTATGATCTGAAAAATATATCAATGGAATGATGACGCTGAAGCACATATATTAAAGCATTAAAAACTGAGAAATATCAGCTAAAAGAGGGCGGGAAAAAGAAAAAAAACATTCAAATCTGAAAATATCGGCCCAAAGAGGGCGACAAAAAAAAACTAAAAAAAAAAAAAAAAAAATCCGACCGACCGACCCATGTTTTGGCACCCAAAGGGCAATGCAACAAGTTTTTATTTTAGGCCTAACTGGTCTTTATCTTTAACCCCTGGGTTTTAACCAATCAGAACACAGGAAACTATACAAATATACGACTATACAACTATGCGTCTATATACGGCCATGCATCCATCGAAGTAATCGTGAACGCATGTAAAGTTTCCAGCGCGCGGGTCGTAGACTTGTAATAATGCACAAATACGACTATACGGCCATCAGTTTTAACCAATCAGAAAGCAGGAAACTGAACGTGTTTACAACTAAGATTTGAAGACCCAGTGCAGATGGCTTAAAGTTGATACTCTAAGACAATCCCAAATACTGAGATAATTACATAAATAGAAAGCTTTTAACCCCCATAATAACACCAAATGGTGTCCACCCGACAAAACAAGTTTAGAATAATGAATTTATTCGAGTAAACTCTACCAAAATATCTAAGTCTAAAACCCGGAAGTGCACGTAGAGTCGGGCCTCTATCCGTGACGTCACGAACGGGAGTCATGGGCTCAGTGAGAGTGAATGGCAGTGATATCCCTACGTAAATGCTATCCTGTCAGAGCTTAGATTTGTTGTTGTTAAGGAGTATATTTTGATGGATTTTCTGTTTTCATTTGAATGAAGAATAACGAAGCAACATTTTCCAGTCGCTGATTTCTTTTTATATCCTCATATTCACCTATTTGGTAGAGATTTAAGACGACTTTTACTGCTTAGGAATTAAAGTTAAATCGTGCACTTATGAATAGGCGGATGCATTATATTGTCATCAGATGAACTTGAGCAGTTTTGTAAAACGAATAGGTCTAGAACTATGATAGTACTTATCATAGATGTGTGTGACTGCCTCAAAAAAGGATACAGTACCAGTTAAACATTTTATGTTGTAAAATATCAAACTTGAACGAGATCATGCAAGCGCGCTTCCTCTATAATATTTTGGCGAGTGATGCGGCTCTTGCATGAACGTTCGTGGAGCGAGTAGAATCGGGAGGTAAGACCAAGCCGCTGCTCTAGGCGCTGCTTGCTTGTGATGGAACGTACGTGCGCTAGTTATATGTTTATCGGCAATTGCAAGAGAATGAAAGCAACGTTGCCAGCTAAGAAAAACAACTAACAAAGACTTGCTCCTGACTACCGGTGTCAGAATTGGTAGATGAAGGATGTTCAGGGCCAAGGAAGGCGAAAGACATGGGAAAAAGGAAGAAGAAACCATCAGGAGATCGCTGTAGTGTATGGTAACGAACTGTGCATGGGTAGACAGCTACTGTTCACTCCGTGCCTGGGCCGATTTCAACACCAAAACAAAAATTACATGGTGAAAATATCGACTAATAGCACATCGTTGGCATGTACATGTCATAATTTTTAAAAGGGGAATTGATATTAATACTATGAAGTACTAGGGGAAGGTAAAGAATTGTACATAGAATTATGATTTATTAGACTTTTCAGCCTTTGAAATAAAAATATGCAGAAAATCGTATCACTCTGCATATGTTTGCTATGGAACATCCGGGTACGTGAATATACTCTCTCCCGGACGTGAGGTCATAAATAGTAGACCAGCGTCGTGACTGATTTTCTATGCAAAGAGAGGCGGATATTTTAGACATTCAATTGAGGATTTCGAGTAGACAGAATTTTTTTGTGATATACTAAGTAATTGAAAAACTTAAAAATAACATATACTTGCCTTAGGTAACAAATTAAGGGACATTTATTTGCTTAGAGTATCAACTTTAACTACCAATAAAAATCGCAATTTAATATGCAAATGATTGTTTCCCACAAAACTTTTGGTGTACGGAATTGTTTCTTTGATTTAGCCTATTATGTAGGCCTAGCTGTTAGCAGGCCTACACAAGAATGCATTGCATACAATAATTTGAACATCACATAAAGACATTTAAATATTCTAATATTGTTATCAGTCCATCGATTTACGCAGAAAGTGCGGTTGCACCGTGTCATATTTTGTCGGATATATAAAGGGTCCTATAGTCTTTTCTCATGCATCTCTTGTACTTATGTTCTAAAATAGATTTCTCTCTTCTTATCATGCTTATTGTATATCTAATGTGACCTTAATTTCAGATTGTGGGTAAGTAGCAATCCATCTAACTGCAGCATCATGGGAACACAATGTTATCGTCAGATCTATGTCATTGCCTTAACTGTGCAATATTTTGGAGAAAACCAAGACGTTTAAATATAATTATATAGTATTAATGACTGCTTTGAGAGAAATAGTTGTTTTATTACGCTCAAGGGAAGGTTAGAATTGTGCTATTACCCGAGGCGTGCCGAGGGGAATAGCCCAATTGTAACCTTCCCGAGAGCGTATAAAAACAACTATTTCTCGAATATTAAAGCAGTCATTAATACTTTTATATGCCGAAAAAAAATAGACTAAAAAATAAAAAATAAAAAATAAAAAATACTTTTTTTTTTGTCGAAGATGAGATTCGAACTCTTGCGTACAAAAGATGATGTATCTAAAGTCAGCGCCTCAGACCTCTCGGCCATCGCGCGATGTTAACATGCTTGGCAGTTTTGTACAATATTGTAACGATCCGCTCCGCGGTCGTGACGTAACAAAGAGGCCAAACTTGAGTCATATCGATTGTTGTTTTCAAGCGCGTCATACACAGACGCACAATGTTTACGTTAATAATTTGCATACGAGCGCTTGACATTCGGATCTTTATTGAGATGCTTTAAGATGTTAAACTGTAATTGTTTATCAATATATCACATGAATTTGGATGGAAAGTTGTTTAGACAATGTAACTTGTTAATATTTACTGCAACTGATATGTCATTCAGAGTGTTGTATTTAATTAATGGTAAAATAAGAGATTTACTTAGACATTTTGCTATGAACTAGCACAGTCTTCATGTTAAGTCCATTCTCGCTGCGCGTGTGCTTTCCAAGATCGCTTAGCGCATCGTTTCCCCCCACGTCCGCATTATGCCTTTATAACCCGTAACATTTCTTAAACGTGAGGAGTAGTTGGCATTGGGCGCTCGTCGGGATAACAGCTATTCAGTAGTCTCTCCCTGGAAATTCCCCCCCCAAAGGACTTGGAATTGGGCGCTCGTCGGAACCACACATTATAAGCTCTCTCTCCCTCCCTGGAAATCCTCCCATCTAAGGAACTACACGTATTTACAACTGGAATAAGAAGGTACAGAACCAAGTCGACGCTGGAATTAAGATGCTGGAATTAATATACCTAAATTAAGATGCTGGAATTAATATACCTCTAGGCTCTATTAAGATGCTGGAATTAATATACTGGAATTAATGAACCACTATTATTAATGAACCACTATTATTAAGACGCAGGAATATGCTAAGTCCACCTCTCCCCATATGATGCCATGGAATTAAACTAAGACGGAAAACTCCCAAGTCCCATAAATCCCTATGAATCATTGCCCTTCACTTTATTACATGTATTAGAATATAAGAACGACAATCATATAAATTCATTACGTATAACTATGAGCACAAGGTATTTGTGACAGTGGTGATAGAAAGATGTAAATATTTGAAGTACATGCATTAATAAAAGTTGACCATTTTCTTTTGTCTTGAAACTGAAATTATGAGTCTATAAACACTGTCTTTCTTCTTAAGTGGTACTCCGTCATAGTCGTATATTTCGACGAAACGAACGTAAATAAGTATTGTAGCTTCCCCCGTCTTTTCTTCAAATAAAAGAAAAGATCTTATTACTTTAACCGCTTGGACATTATAAATAAAATGTCGGCTGACGAATATCCTGACAGATATAAAGAATCAGTTTCCCCGGCTGGGAAAGAGAACAAACCCGACGTAGAGGTCGAGGTTGAAGACGGAGGCGGGGGCGGCCGCCACAATATACATTAGATGGATTGAAACCGGCTTCGCGTGTGATGAATGCTTCGCAAAAGCTCCATATACGGACTCTTCTTTTACTTTTGCAATGCATATTGGCACGAACTTAGATCAAGATCTATCGGCAGATGTTGTTTTTTTGATTTTGGAAGTTTATTTTCGTCTTCATGTCAACGATGCAAGATAAAATTGTCGGTAAGATCGATCGAGATTCAATTGTATTGAAATTACCGACCAATCCTTCGCACACATACGGTACCCTCCATCGCTCAAACCATTTTTTAACATGTAAACCTATGGGGTAACCATGGAGGCTGACCAACTATTTTTAATAACCATGGTTATTAAAAATATTGAAATGTTTTAAGCATGGTTACCGAGAATTTTACAGGAACAGTTGAAGTTTATGAATGCAATTCGACCAATCAGATGGCTGGATTTCTTAAGTGAGGTATATAAAGAAAACTATATGCGCGCTTACTCTCTCTCTCTCTCACCCTCTCTTTTTCTGTTCATCTTTCACCCATCCCCTCCTTCAATGTGTATGATATAATTATCGCTTTATTGTTGTCATATCATATTAACTCCTCATCATTCTTTTTGTTCGACTACTCTTTCCCCACCCAGTAGTTCCTATTTTGTTTTCTCTCCCTTTTTACACATATTTATTGTTCTCTTTCCCCCAACTTTATTTTCGTTGCCTTTCTTTATGCCCCCACCCATCTTTATGTGTACTTCTCCCATTTTCCTTTTACTTCTCTCTCTCTCTCTCTCTCTCTCTGTCGCTCCCTCAGAAATTCTCAACTTTTCCCCCTTTGTCTCCTCTCCTTTTGCCTCCATCAAAGGTATTTTAAAATAAATAAATAAATAGATTAATTAAAAGATTAATAAGCCAACAAAGAAATAAATAGATTTTTTTAAAGATAAAGCTTTCCTATAACAGATTAGATTTTCCCTAACCTCTCTTTTGAGAAATTATGAAGAAGAAAAAGAAAGCTTTTTTTGTGGTTGTTTTTTATTCACGCTTTCACAAAAATGGGATAAAATTTAATCTAGTATATTGTTAACAATTTACCATTCGTTCACCATTGGGTGAGGAAAAACAAAACTAAAAAGCAAAATGATACCGTTGTCTATTGGCTGTTTTAATATTCAAATTGCAATGAACACAAAAGGCACTTAAAACCGATACCTCAGTTACACGTACGAGACCGATAACAGACCGACATCAAACCGAAAAAACCCCATTACATTACATCCAATGGCCAATTAGGATCGGTCGGTTTGTAGTCGGTTGGACGGTATGACTGAGGTATTACGAGATCAGTAATTTCAAATATTTCTATTCATAACAGTAAGCCCTAGCCACAAGATCAAGGCTATATACCACGTCAGTCAAATTGCATGTTATGAAACTCTCTGTACAAAATCATAGCACTGATATACAACGTGTATATTCATATATATATATATATATATGAATATATATGGGTATATATGTATATATATGTCTCTTTCAGAAAGACCAGGGGGCGTTTCATGAAACAAGTCGGTGGTTTTCACCGACTAATATCGTGTTCACCGACAATTTAGTCAGCGCTGACTAAATTTGACCAATTACAGTCCTGGAAAATAGTCGGTGAACATGATATTAGTCGGTGAAAACCACCGACTAGTTTCATGAAACGCCCCCCCCCCCCCCTGTTATAATTTAGTATTTGGTCCAAGACGAGGTGTATAGGTATTATATTCGAAGTACAAAGTAACATGTATGAAATAGAGGATAACATCAGGAATAACAAGTAACTTCAAAATTGAATAGAAAGACTTAAATTCTATTTACAAACATCAATAATTTTGATTTTAAAAATGGGAATTGCATAGAGTAGTTGTTGCCAGGTAGGACAAGCATTATGTCTTGCCTTATATAATACGCACAAAAGCAGAGTAATGATATAAAATGTGTTAAAGGGAGTGTAGCATGACGAGACTATGTATCTTTCCAGTGGCCCTACTCGGGGACGACGCGACCGCAGGATTCACGTGCGTGCAACATACGCGAAACCGAAGCGTAAGGAGAAGTTCGGTCTGTTTCGCGAACCCTAGCGCGCGCTGACCATGTAGAGATTAAGTCGCTGACTACCGTTAATCAAGTCCGTTTGTTTACGTGCAGTTGTCCAAAAGAAGACACAGATGGCGTTAACCAGTATTTGCCATGCTACACTCCCTTTGATATATATTTTTCTCCGTTACAATTTTGTTTTTGTATCTGAAACGAGGAAACGGTAATATAGTCAAATTACGAAGTAAAATGTATGATATGGAGAATAACTTCAGGAATAGGGCCTAACAAGTAGAAAGACTTGAATTCTATTTAAAAACATTGAAAATTTTAATCTGAAACATGTTGAACATGCAAATGCATTGTTTGTTATTTAGGCATATTTGTGGCTTATACACCCTGTAAATAAGATTGATTGATCGATCTGTATTGAAAAACAAGTCTGAAAAAATGTTGGAACCAGGGGGACTTGAACCTGCATCTGATTGCCGGGCAGCAACTCTACCACCAGGCCATCACTGGTCCATGGCATGGTCACGATGAACTAGAAACAAATACCCAAGCTTTCCTGATTCATTCTGACTTATTGATATAACTTTTTATAAACGTAATGCTTCCTGGGGGAAATGTCAATTATCTAAACATATTTGTGGCTTATACACCCTGTAAATAAGATCGATTGATCGATCTGTATTGAAAAACAAGTCAGAAAAAATCTTGGAACCAGCATCTACTGATTGCTGGGCAGCGACTCTACCACCAGGCCATCATTGGTCCATGGCACAGTCACGATGAACTAGAAACAAATACCCGAGCTCTCCTGATTCATTCTGACTTATTAATATTCATTAGTCCGCCATAGGACAATAACTTTTTATAAATGTAATGCTTCCTGGGGGAAATTTCAATTATTTAAACATATTGATCAATTAATCTTATTTAATGGGTGTATGCCAAAAATAGGCCCTATGTTTAAATAATTGAAATTTCTCCCAGGAAGCATTAAATTTGTTTAAAAAAACAACATTTATTTGTTATGGCTTTCCCTACCTATCAACACGGAATATGAAATTACGCAAGTTGCATTCCAAGTATTGAATTACAATTATAAGTAACAGGTGAATTTACTAACTCATATCGAGACACTTCAGAAAGACATTAGCATTAAACTAAGTTACATTATTGATATGGCCTATTGGAATTTAATACAACTATTTACACTTCTGATAATAGCATAATGTTATCATGACTTGTGATATAGAACAAATTAACTCTCTTTCGTATGCTATTTATTTCCATGTATATGATTAAGTATATCTCAATCATTTCTCCATATGAAACCATTGAACTGAACTGCAGAAAAACTTCCTCACTTGGTCATTTTCAACCATTTTAGTGAAACATAATAACGATGGACGTCACAAGAGTCGCGAGGAACGTCACTGAGTTGAACTGAACGTTGGTGGCGCTGTTGCAAAAGTCGGAACGGCAGCAATAGCCGCATAACTTTGAGCCGAGGAAATCGATGCAACCAGTTGAACACTCCGGCTCGCATGAACGCCCAAGTGCAGTGATTGTGCCGCCGTTAGAAATAGTGCCTTTCTGCAGGATATAATATGAATGAGAACAAAGGATTGTGTGTGAGAGAGAGAGAGAGAGAGAGAGAGTACGAATCCAAATCCAATATATTTTCTGAAATTGAATCCACGATTTTTGATTATTTGCAATACACTCTAACATACAAAAACAAGAAAACATACATGTGTGTATAATAGCTAGTTCTTATAAAGAGCTTTTCAGGACCGAAGGCCCTCTCAAAGCGCTTTACAGATATATATATTATTACCCCGGTCATCGGATTCAGGCTTACCCGCACACAATGTAGGCACATTCTCCACTCCCTGGGGAGCATTTTCGCTACGATTCGCTACCATTTTTCAAACGTTACTAGTTTATGATAATATTTTCCCATTCATCCGTTTTTTAACTCTAGCCTTGGATAGAAAGAAAAGACGGGCCCACCAATCTTCACAAATAAAGGTCTTCGAATGGAGACCCGCCACATGTTTAACCCATATATCAGTACGCAGTACATTGTCGCCTTTTTAGTACTGACGTTTTTGCATTATATTTTGATCTAGAATGCTAGAAATTACACTTGATACCTGACACATGTTGAACAGTAAGAGCAAAAAAAAAAGAGACAATTTTAGGTCGTTTTCCGATGTGTGTGCGTTATGCCGTTCTCGAATAAGAGCGATTTCAATTGCAAGTAATCATTAGAATGTCTAAATTGGCAACGGAGTGTAAAATATGAAATCACTATTTTCGTGTATACAAATTGGAATGTTTCGGTTAAATTTTGCAATATTCTTTCACTATGGTTCATTTAATAAACAAATTATATTTTCAAACTGTATGTATAGTAGCGAAAAATAAGATTACTAATTGTTGCCAACGTGAGTAGTAATTCTGAAAATGGAACATGTTACATAATTTCCTACATTTGTTGCGTTATTCCGAAGTTCTGTTTATCCGAAAGTATTTCGTAGATTCGTCCGAAAACGAATTACATGTAAGGTTCTATTAATATTCTGAAGATTCGTAATTTTGTAAAATGATGCAGGAATCTGAACCTTTCGTATAACTGTGAACCTTCGGAATATTTACGAACTTTCGGATGAACGAGCTTTCGGATTAAAACGACATAACCACGAAGACATTGTGCTGATCATCACACTTACTTTACAATAATAGTTATCAGGACACGTCACATTCTCAGATTGACCTAAGAAGGGGTCATCGCAGTCATAGTCTCCTACTCCAATGAGATACCCACAACTATGACAAGTCAGGGCGATGCTTGGAGCTGTCAGGATAATGATGAGGACGATAAAATCATAATAACCATAAGAATAGTGATGATGATGTAATAATACAAAATGCAAATTGTTATGAAAAGATGAAGCAGAAGAAGAAGAAGAAGAAGAAAAAGAAGAAGAAAAAGAAGAAGAAAAAGAAGAAGAAAAAGAAGAAGAAAAAGAAGAAGTAAAAGGAGAAGAAAAAGGAAATAGGATGAAGAGGGAAAAGAGGATGAAGGAGAATAGAAATAATTAGAGGGGGAAGAGGAAGAAGAAAAAGAAGAAAAAGAAGATTAAGAGGAGGAAGAAGAATAGGTACTCACATATAAGCCAGTTCACAGATACAATCTGCGCATGGGCAGATGAAGGTCATTTGTACCAAAATGGTAAAACCCACAGAGATGAATACTGGATATGCGCTAATTAAAGTTATGTAACATTATTCATTTATGCACCAACGGTACATTCTACGATACGCAGGTGGAAGTATTCTTTCCAAGAGGTCAAACAAAAGGTATTCATGAAGCACATCTAGGACTTTGGCAGTTATTATTCTGAGATGCTCAAAGTGGAACTTCTCCATGTGTACAAGATCTGTGGATATTTGGGGTCATTTTTACCATGTGCTATCTGTAAACTCCCTTATTAAGACATACGGGGGTGTACCGCTCTAATGGGTCACCTTTTCACCCCCCCCCCCCCCAAAAAAAAAAAAAAAAAAAAAAAAATATATATATATCCCTAAACATGGGCCCGTGTTTTCAAAATGGGCTTTACCTCGAGAAAAATCCTCCCAAATTACCCTTAAAAATGGGTAGGGGTTTCGAGGCTTGAGCGACATATCCCCTTCCAAACCAAATCTGATCCCCCCTTCCCCGGGGATTAGAAGAAGAAGAAGAAGAAGATACTGCTGTGTATGATAGTTTAGGGCGATACTTGGAATTGGGAAAATAATGATGGTGCATAGATTATGATGACGGTTATGATAATATAATAATAGTTAAATATTAAGAAAAAAACAACAATAATAATAATAATAGGCGCTGAATGCATTTGTCTATCTAATTTATTTCCTTTTATGTATTCATTCATTTATTTATCCATTCATTTATAAAGAGTTGATACTAATCGCAACTATGTACATAAGAGAAAGGACACTGCAAACTTGCGATTGATTTGAGGACTTGAGATTGATTTGGATCACTTGCAACTCTAATATAAACCATTGTTAAACAATACAAGAAAGTGATTGGTATACAAATATTTGATGCACCTGCTAAGTTGCCTGCCACATTCGGCAGGACGCCAGGGCCCGTCTTACAAAGAGTTACGATTGATCCAAATCAATCGTAAGTCCTTCAATCCATCGCAAGGTTGCAGTCTCCTATCTCTTATGTACATAGTTGCGATTGATATCGACTCTTTGTAATATGGGGCCCAGGTCTTACTCCCCCACCAATCTAGCGCAACAATCGTAAAACATATAGGATGAACACTTGCATGGATATTTGAATCAACTTAAAGGTCGGGTGACATCCAAATATAAGTTGATCCCTGTTGATGTGCAGGACTGCATACAGCTCATATTTTGTTACTCAAACATCTAAATATAATATTTCATAGATTTTTAAATACTTTTTAAAATCATTTTCTCAGACCTGCTAAGTTCCACCATAAATAAATGCTCGAGATCTCATTCATCTTGTGACATCATCTGTCAATCGTTATATTTGGATGCCACCCGACCTTTAACAAGGATGTGATATTCCAGATAGATATTTACATAATATTGGATGGCTTTCGACTCGTCCAATTTTGTCATAGCGAGAACAATATATTTTTGTTTCACAGGAAAAAAAGCCATACAATATTATTATTATTATTATCTATATCAAGCTGAGTAGCGAAAAAATGAAGCAATATTGTACCGACAGTTGAAGTTCCCGGATGACAGAGCAATACGAGAACAATATTGATCTGTCATCCGGGTACTGCACTAAAGGTATTAAATACACTGAATTATTGTACCACTTGGAAGCCTTATAATTCTAGATGGAGAAACATCTTCCTTCAGAAAAAACTATCATAAAGTTATTGGCCTGCACAGTTTTTCCACCTAAGTATTTTGTTAAATATGCCATTTTCATAGTGTAACCAAATTAAATGCATAGGGGCCTACGTCTTTCGAGAGCCTCGAAACTAACTGCTACGAATGACATTGTACTCCAATAGTCAGAATGCAAAATGCATATTACATACAGGGAGTACAAACACTCTAGCCCTTCCTATATAACAACACGTAGTATATTCAATTTGGATTCTGACTTTTGAAATACAATTATTCGTAACGGGTGAATGAATGCGTGCATATACCGAACAATAGGGACTTTTAGATTTGCGTGGACTGATACGTGTGACGTCCATTCAAGGCAGTGCATTAAAAGGACATCGATCGGAGCAATCCCCATTGTCTTCGTGCGAATCTAAAAGTCCCCAGTGACGTCAGTCATACTGGCCAAGTCGTCAACGTTACTGGTTCCAAAAAGTTGTATGCTAAGCGATGGTGTGGTGATCACACCAGCCCAAAACACTGAATTTGACCTGCTCCAGCCTGTTGCTTCAATGATTTTGCGGTTCACTAAATTACGAAAATGACGATTGAATACTTTCTGGAAGCTGCTACTGCATTTTGGAAACTTGCAAAAGAAAAACAGGTTTACACATATCTCACATATACACCAGCAAACCGGAATCAGACGCATCTTTCAGAATAGGCACAATGTGCAAATTCATTTTTGGGTTATTTATTTTCGAAAGTTAAAACTCGGGAGTAACCGCATGGGGGTATAGTTTTGTTCAGACAAATTAGTGAAATAACTTTTGCTGTATAACTTGACGTATATCTCTAGATTAGAGTACCAAACTGCTATCTTCATATTCGCGCTTCGTCCATGTTACAGAGCCTGCGCATGAGGTTCAACGCGAAATTATTGAAGCAACGCATCTTTCGCCTAAAAGCAATCAAAGTGGATTCAAACTTACCAAATACCGCTGCAAGCGTGATGGCAAATATAACAAGCTTCATATTGAATGGTATCCCGTAGAATGTCCCCGTTTTTATAATCTGTAAGAAAAACACACACGTCGTAGAATGTCGTAACTTACTCGCTTCACAGGCAAAACGTACATGTCGATCTACACACTAAATATGTTTTCTGAGATGCTATAGAATACCAAGTTTTAATATTCAAATTCTAAAAAAAATATATCAATATACAACAAAAAAATTAAAACATATAGATATAACGCAATGCCATTTGTATTTCTTCTCCAACTTTTTCAAAATTTATTTATCATTAAAAGATAAGATATCTTGAAAAGGAGAGGACTGTGAATCGTTATGTACATTATTCTCTCCTCCCTCGTTCATCTTTTCTTCTTTCATTCTCTAGGTGCATTTTTAATTGTTTATATCATTGCCTTCTAGATCTATTTTATATATTATGTTATTTTTTGTTGTTATTTCCTCTTATCTTCTGCCCCAAAAATGAAAAGATGGTAACGTCAATTTTACAATTATAAAAGAAGAAAAAGAAACGGCCCCCCTGGTAAAAGAAAATAGTTAGTGCTCATTACCCCCCCCCCCCCCTCGCTGATTTGCCAGTAAATACTTTCTCACGAATTGGGCAAAAACAAAAAACAAAATAGTGCTCAATTAAAAAAAAATTCGGAACGGACGCAAATGACTGCAAAATATGCCGATCTGTTGTCAATGTTTTCATAATTTCAACCCAATTCTAAAGAAATTCCCATTGGTGATATCAGATTTTCGAAATGAAAGAAAGGCCAATATTAAAGTTCACTCTTAGACGCTTTGCAGTTGACGGAAGGTTATTTTATATTGAAGGCAACAAAACAGCCCCTGTAGAAGCACAAGAGTAAAAACAAAAACATCATGATATTTAAATAACCAATTACATTATTATATACTTAATGATCTGTATCAGCAACAAAGAAGGTGTTCAGTGAATAAATTTATTATAGACCAGCTTCAAAATAATGTATCAACAAAATAATCATCACTATTATTTTCATGATTTCAATGAATATTAAATATTATAGTGTCTAATATAACTGCTGAAGGACATTTAACTTTTCATTTCACATATGTAATGCCTTACTCACCACTTAAGCAAAACCTAAATTACAGTTGAAGTGTAAAAAAGCAACAACAGATTCATAATAATAATAATAATAATAAAAACGTTACTTATAAAGCGCTTACCACCGAAGTCTCTAAGCGCTACAATACATAATGCAAATATCTTTTTTAATACAATAAAATCCAATAACACTCACTGCCCACACTATATAAAAAGAGCTTGTCTTCAACAACAACAACGTACGCCAATGTACAATACAGTCTTTGTGCATGGGCCTATGAGTAGAGGAATAAAACGTCATATATTACGGTTAAAATCATGCAGCAAAATTCAGAGGTATGAATAAATAAAATTCAGTTATATAGACCATTAATCTGTGTAAAATCGTAAAAACATCGTACCACCAACTAAAATTATCAAGTGCGTGTTTAGGATTTCACTTCGTGTACTAGTGAGTCCCAATGCTAATGCGTATTGACCTTTATCACTGCACTACGTGTTTAGGCAGCATTTGCAATCATGAATAGTTAACACACTTAACATACACAAATGCACACAATTATGCCGATGTGATTGATCGGCAAAATTGACAGTAGACTTACAATTTGAATTTTTAAAGTATTCTTTCGGTAATTAAAAAAAAAAAAAGTACTTTACTGTTATTTATATAGGTGTCATCAATTGTCACTAAAGTACCGATTTTGAGTGAAATCAGTTGAGTTTTGTACAGTGGTGTTTGAAATGTTGAGAATCAATAGTACAGCTTTTAATACACAGCCAGGATAGTAAGGCACCTATGTGTGTTTACATGCACATACGCCACTCAAATACTATAAAAGGATTGCATTGCTTAAGAACCTATTACACACTCAAATTCTGCCAATATCTATAGGACATCAATAATTGTTCAACAAGAATATATAACTAGGATACATACATAACAATAAATAAATGTAACATTTATAAGAATAAACAAATAATTAACTCACATGTAACTAAATTGTGACTTCTCTGCAGTAATTTCCTCTCCATTGATATGAAAACTGTCACCTCCTGCAACCGAACCCGAGCCCAGCACAGGCTATTGTTAAGCGTGCACTCAAAGCCATTGCAAGCCATTGCCTAGCTGAGTGCGCGCACACCGAACATAGCCCTCGCCAAACCCAGGCCCAGCCACAGGAGGCAACAATCTCACATTACTACAGAAATATTATCGATTTGTTTTGTATTTATTATCGAACTATGGTCACACTACCAGGCATCAAACTCCAGAACATAGACATATCTAGGCCATACGGACCATAGTCTGTATACCCCCCCCCCCCCCCTTGAGCGCCAGGGGAGCTAGGGGCCTATCTTTTTTTCTTTTTACAAAAAAGGGTGTTTTTACCTGTGTTTTTTGCCAGGGGAGGGGGCCGGTCCCACGCCCTGGATCCGCCACTGCATTCATGTACTGTAAATAACTCGTTTAGGTTACTGGAATTTTATTTGCTGAAGATGGACCGATTCTTGTAAAGAAGTGATTAAAGGAGTTCGAAATAATGTCCGGTTCTGTAGCGATGTCCCCGTTATAATTAAATACAGAATTCTCAGCTAATGAATATTGATCGTTTGCCACGTACGATTCACATTAGATTTATTAAGTACAAATTTGTCATGGAAATACTGAGATTTTGATTTACGAATTAATCCTTTAAGTTGCGATATCATTTTGGTCTCATGGGTAACGTTAGACCGAATTTTCCGTCTCTTTCGTTCGTTAATTAATGCCTTGGTCACAAATACCCCGTACA